>QBTX01001706.1:0-34637 GCA_003063285.2 Arachis monticola | reverse complement strand
TAGAATATTTTCGAAAAAAAATTAATAAAAATACAAAAAAAATCATAAAATCATAATAACCACCCCAAATATTTTGTGTTCTTTTTGAGTCTTGAGTCAATTTTTAAGTTTGGTGTCAATTGCATGCTTTAAAAAAAATTTCTTGCATTTTTCGAAAATTTCATGCATTCATGTGTTCTTCATGATCTTCAAGTTGTTCTTGACAAGTCTTCTTGTTTGATTGATGCTTATTGTTTTGTGTTGTTTGTTGTTTTTCATATGCATTTTTTGTTTGTTAGAGTCCATGCATTAAAGATTTCTAAGTTTGGTGTCTTGCATGTTTTCTTTGCATCAAAAATCTTTCAAAATTATGTTCTTGATGTTTATCATGATCTTCATAGTGTTCTTGGTGTTCATCTTGACATTCATAGTGTTCTTGCATGCATTCTTTGTTTTGATCCATAAAGAAAGAGAAAAACACAAAAATGACGTTTTAATTTTTCTCTCTCATCATTCAAAAATCACAAAATAAAAAAAATATCTTTTTCTTATTTCCCTCCAAATTTTTGAAAATTTTGGGTTGACTTGGTTAAAAATTTTAAAATTAGTTGTTTCTTACAAGTCAAGTCAAATTTTCAAATTTTAAAAATCCTATCTTTTCAAAACTTTTTCAAAAATCAAATCTTTTTCATTTTTATCTTATTAATTTGAAAATTTTAAATTTTTTTTCAAAAAAATCCTTCTTAATATTATTCCATGATTTTCGAAAAATTACACTAACAATTAATATGATTGATTCAAAAATTTGAAGTTTGTTACTTTCTTGTTAAGAAATGTTCAATCTTTAAATTCTAGAATCTTATCTTTAGTTTCTTATTAGTTAAGCAATTAATTTTAATTTAAAAAATTAAATCTTTTTCAAAATATTTTTTCTTAAAAATCTTATCTCTTTTATCATATCTTTTATCTTATCTCTTTCTTATTTTCAAAAATTTTATCTTTTTCAAAATTTGATTTCAAAATATCTTATCTAAATTCCTATCTTCTTATCTTTTCAAATTTGATTTTAATATCTTTTAACAACTAAAATTTTTTTTTTTTTTTGTTTCTTATCTTTTTCAAAACCACCTAACTACTTTTCCCTCTCTAATTTTTGAAAATACCTCTCTCTTTTTCAAAAAAAATTCTTTTAAATTTTAATTTTAATTATATCTTATCTCTAATTTTTAAAATTATTAACTTCTTTTTAAAGTAATTTTCGAATTCTATTTCTCTTCTCCTTCTATTTATTTTTTTTATTCACTAACACATCTCTTCATCTTTCTTCATCTCAGATCACCACCTCTATTCTTACCCATTCTTCTTCACTCTTCTTCCCTTTCTTCTTCTACTAACATAAGGATCCTCTTTACTGTGACATAGAGGATTCCTCTTTCTTTTCTTGTTCTCTTCTTCCCTATATGAGCAGGAACAAGGAAAAAGACACTCTTGTTGAAGCTGATCCAGAACCTGAAAGGACTCTGAAGAGGAAACTAAAGAGAAGCTAAATTACAACAATCCAGAGGTAACCTTTCTGAAATTTTCGAACAAGAGAAGGAGATGGCAGCCGAACCCAACAACAATAATGCAAGGAGAATGCTTGGTGATTTCACAAAAACAACATCCAAATTTGATGGAAGAAGCATCTCCATTCCTGCCATTAGAGCCAACAATTTTGAGCTTAAACCTCAATTAGTTGCTTTAATGCAACAGAACTGCAAGTTTTATGGACTTCCATCTGAAGATCCTTACCAGTTTTTAAATGAGTTCTTGCAGATTTGTGAGACTGTTAAGACGAATGGAGTAGATCCTGAAGTCTACAGGCTCATGCTTTTCCCTTTTGCTGTAAGAGACAGAGCTAGAACATGGTTGGACTCACAACCTAAAGATAGCCTGGACTCCTGGGATAAGCTGGTCACGGCCTTCTTGGATAAATTCTTTCCTCCTCAAAAGCTGAGCAAGCTTAGAGTGGATGTTCAGACCTTCAAGCAAAAAGATGGTGAATCCCTCTATGAAGCTTGGGAAAGATACAAGCAGCTGACCAAAAGGTGTCCATCTGACATGTTTTCAGAATGGACCATATTAGATATATTCTATTATGGTCTATCTGAATTTTCGAAAATGTCATTGGACCATTCTGCAGGTGGATCCATTCACCTAAAGAAAACACCTGCAGAAGCTCAAGAACTTATTGACATGGTTGCAAATAACCAATTCATGTACACTTCTGAGAGGAATTCCGTGAATAATGGGACGCCTCAGAGGAAGGGAGTTCTTGAAATTGATGCTCTGAATACCATATTGGCTCAGAACAAAGTGTTGACTCAGCAAGTCAACATGATCTCTCAAAGTCTGAATGGATGGCAAAATGCATCCAACAGTACTAAAGAGGCAGCTTCTGAAGAAGCTTATGATCCTGAAAACCCTGCAATGGCAGAGGTTAATTACATGGGTGAACCTTATGGAAACACCTATAACTCATCATGGAGAAATCATCCAAATTTTTCATGAAAGGATCAACAAAAGCCTCAACAAGGCTTTAATAATGGTGGAAGAAAAGGCTTAGCAGTAACAACAAGCCTTTTCCATCATCTTCTCAGCAACAGACAGAAAATTCTGAACAGAGCCCCTCTAATTTAGCAAACTTAGTCTCTGATCTGTCAAAAGCCACTTTAAGTTTCATGAGTGAAACAAGGTCCTCCATTAGAAATCTGGAGGCACAAGTGGGCCAACTGAGTAAGAAAGTCATTGAAACTCCTCCCAGTATTCTCCCAAGTAATACAGAAGAGAATCCAAAAGGAGAGTGCAAGGCCATTGATGTAATCAATATGGCCGAATGCACAAGGGAGGAGGAGGACGAAAATCCTAGTGAGAAAGACCTCCTGGGACGTTCTCTCAAACAAGAAGGAGTTCCCCATTGAGGACCAAAGGAATCTGAGGCTCATATAGAGACCATAGAGATTCCACTAAATCTCCTTCTGCCATTCATGAACTCTGAAGACTATTCTTCCTCAGAAGAGGATGAAGATGTGATTGGAGAGCAAGTTGCTCAATATCTAGGAGCTATCATGAAGCTGAATGCCAAGTTGTTTGGTAATGAGACTTGGGAAGTGAACCTCCCTTGCTCATTAGTGAACTAGATACATGGATTCAGAAAACTTTACCTCAAAAGAAACAAGATCATGGTAAATTCTTAATACCCTGTATTATAGGCACCATGACCTTTAACAAGGCTCTGTGTGACCTAGGGTCAGGCATAAATCTTATGCCACTCTCTATAATGGAGAAACTAGGGATCATTGAGGTACAACCTGCCTTAATCTCATTACAATTGGCAGACAAGTCAGTAAGACAAGCTTATGGATTAGTAGAGGACGTGTTAGTAAAGGTTGAAGGCCTTTACATCCCTGCTGATTTCATAATCTTAGACACTAGGAAGGAAGAAGATGAATGCATCATCCTTGGAAGACCCTTCTTAGCCACAACAGAAGCTGTGATTGATGTTAACAGAGGAGAATTAGTCCTTCAATTGAATGGGGACTACCTTGTGTTTAAAGCTCAAGGACCTTCCTCTGCAACCATGGAGAGGAAGCATGAAAGCTTCTCTCAGTACAGAGTCAAAAGAGCCCCCACAGTCAAACTCTAAGTTTGGTGTTGGGAGGCCACAACCAAACTCTAAGTTTGGTGTTGAGAAGCCCCTCTCATTCAAACTCCTCTAAGTTTGGTGTTGGGAGGCCTCATCATGCTCTGATATCTGTGAGGCTCCATGAGAGCCCACTGTCAAGCTAATGACACTAAAGAAGCGCTTGTTGGGAGGCAACCAACCCATTTTTATATTCTAATTTTTTATTTTATTTGTTATTTTTGTGTTTTATTAGGTTCATGATCATGTGGAGTCACGAAAAAAATACTAAAATTAAAAATAGAATCAAAAACAAAGCAGAAGAAAAATCACACCCTGGAGGAAGGACTTACTGGCATTTAAACGCCAGTAAGGTGCATCTGGCTGGCGTTCAATGCCAGAACAGAGCATGTTTCTGGCGCTGAACGCCAGAAACAAGCAAACATCTCTGGCGTTTGAACGCCAGGAATGTGCCTTGAGGAAAGCTGGCGCTGAACGCCAGTAACAAGCATGGAACTGGCGTTCAACGCCAGAAACATGCTACACATGGGCGTTGAATGCCCAGAGTGTGCATCACTTCGGCGTTTAAACGCCAGAATGGTGTTGCAAAGGCATTTTACATGCCTAATGGTGCAGGGATGTAAATCCATGACACCTCAGGATCTGTTGACCCCACAGGATCATCTCACAGGATCTGTGGACCCCACAGGATCCCCACCTAACATATTCTCCCCTCTTCTCACTATTCATTCTCTCCTCCCCATAAACACACTTCCCAACAACTTCAATCTCTCTTCCCAATTACCCCCTTCACCACTCACATCCATCCACTCTTCCCCATAAACCCCACCCACCTTCAAAATTCAAAATCTTTCCCACCCAAAACCACCCTATATGACCGAACTACACCCATCCCCTCCCCTCTATATATACCATTCCATTCTACTTCATTTTCACACACACAACCCCCCTCTTCTACACCTTAGCCGAAACACCTTCCCACTCCTCCACTCTCCTTCCTTCTTCTTCTTCTTCTATCTTCTTCTTCTTCTTCTTCTCTCTTTCTTCTCTTGCTCGAGGGCGAGCATATTTTAAGTTTGGTGTGGTCAAAGCATAGCTTTTTGTTTTTCCATTACCATCAATGGCACCTAAGGCCAGAGAATCCTCTAGAAAAGGAAAAGGGAAGACAAAAGCTTCCACCTCCAAGTCATGGAGATGGAAAGATTCATCTCCAAAAGCCATCAAGACCACTTCTATGATGTTGTGGCAAAGAAGAAGGTGATCCCTGAGGTCCCTTTCAAACTCAAGAAAATGAGTATCCGGAGATCCGACATGAAATCTGAAGAAGAGGTTGGGAAGTCCTAACCAACCCCATGCAACAAGTCGGAATCTTAATGGTTCAAGAGTTCTATGCCAATGCATGGATCACTAGGAACCATGATCAAAGTGTGAACCCGAATCCAAAGAATTATCTCACAATGGTTCGGGGGAAATACTTAGATTTTAGTCCGGAAAATGTGAGGTTGGCATTCAACTTGCCCATGATGCAAGGAGATGAACGCCCCTACACTAGAAGGGTCAACTTTAATCAAAGGTTGGACCAAGTCCTTTTGGACATATGTGTGGAAGGAGCTCAATGGAAAAGAGACTCCAAAGGCAAGCCAGTTCAACTAAGAAGACTGGACCTCAAGCCTGTGGCTAGAGGATGGTTGGAGTTCATTCAACGCTCCATCATTCCCACTAGCAACCGATCTGAAGTTACTGTGGATTGGGCCATCATGATTCATAGCATCATGATTGGAGAGGAAGTAGAAGTTCATGAAGTCATCTCCCATGAAATCTACAAAATAGCCGATAAGTCCTCCACCATGGCAAGGCTAGCTTTTCCTCACCTTATTTGCCATCTATGTTACTCAGCTGGAGTTATCATAGAAGGAGACATCCTCATTGAAGAGGATAAGCCCATCACCAAGAAGAGGATGGAGCAAGCAAGAGAGCCCTCCACGGATCTCAAGAGATGCATGAGGAAGCTCATCATCAAGAAATCCCTGAGATGCCTCAAGGGATGCACTTTCCTCCCAACAACTATTGGGAACAACTCAACACTTCCTAGAAGATTTGAGCTACAATGTGGAACAATTAAGGGTGGAACATCATGAGCACTCCATCATTCTCCATGAAATAAGAGAAGATCAAAGAGCAATGAGGGAGGAGCAACAAAGGCAAGGAAGGGACATAGAAGAGCTTAAGGACATTGTTGGTCCTTCAAGAAGAAGACGCCACTAAGGTGGATTCATTCCTTGTTCTTATTTCTTCTGCTTTTCGGTTTTTAATAATATGTTTATCTATGTTTTGTGTCTCTACTTCATGATCATTAGTAGTTAGTAACTATGTCTTAAAGTTATGAATAATTCCATTAATCCTTCACCTCTCTTAAATGAAAAATGTTTTAATTCAAAAGAACAAGAAGTACATGAATTACGAATTTCGAAATTATCCTTGAATTTAGTTTAATTATATTGATGTGGTGACAATACTTTTTTTTTTCTGAATGAATGCTTGAACAGTGCATATTTTTGATCTTGTTGTTATGAATGTTAAAACTGTTGGCTCTTGAAAGAATGATGAACAAAGAAAAATGTTATTGATAATCTGAAAAATCATAAAAAAAATTCTTGAAAAAAAAAAAAGCAGTGAAAAAAGAAAAGCTTGCGAAAAAAAATATAGAAAGAAAAAGAAAAAGCAAGCAGAAAAAGCCAATAGCCCTTAAAACCAAAAGGCAAGGGTAAAAAGGATCCAAGGTTTTGAGCATCAATGGATAGGAGGGCCCAAGGAAATAAATCCAGGCCTAAGCGGCTAAATTAAGTTGTCCCTAACCATGTGCTTGTGTCATGAAAGTCCAAGTGAAAAGCTTGAGACTGAGTGGTTAAAGTCGTGATCCAAAGCAAAAAAAGTGTGCTTAAGAGCTCTGGACACCTCTAACTGGGGACTTTAGCAAAGCTGAGTCACAATCTGAAAAGGTTCACCCAGTCATGTGTCTGTGGCATTTATGTATCCGGTGGTAATACTGGAAAACAAAGTGCTTAGGGCCACGGCCAAGACTCATAAGTAGCTGTGTTCAAGAATCAACATACTTAACTAGGAAATCAATAACACTATCTGAAATTCTAAGTTCCTAGAGAAGCCAATCATTCTAAACTTCAAAGGAAAAAGTGAGATGCCAAAACTGTTCAGAAGCAAAAAGCTACAAGTCCCGCTCATCTAATTATAATTAATATTCATTGATATTCTGAGATTTATAGTATATTCTCTTCTTTTTATCCTATTTGATTTTCAGTTGCTTGGGGACAAGCAACAATTTAAGTTTGGTGTTGTGATGAGCGGATAATTATACGCTTTTTGGCATTGTTTTTAGGTAGTTTTAGTAAGTTCAAGCTACTTTTAGGGATATTTTCATTCGTTTTTATGTTAAATTCACATTTCTGGACTTTACTATGAGTTTGTGTATTTTTCTGTGATTTCAGGTAATTTTTGGCTGAAATTGAGGGACTTGAGCAAAACTCTGATAGGAGGCTGACAAAGGACTGCAGATGCTGTTGGAATCTGACCTCCCTGCGCTCGAAATAGATTATCTAGAGCTACAGAACAGAATTCCAATTGGCCCGCTCTCAACGGCGTTGGAAAGTAGACATCCAGAGCTTTCCAGCAATATATAATAGTCTATACTTTATTTGGGAATTGATGACGTAAACTGGCGCTCAACGCCAGTTCCATGCTGCTGTCTGGAGTAAAACGCCAGAAACACGTCACGACCCGGAGTTGAACGCCCAAAACACGTTACAACTTGGCATTCAACTCCAAAAGAAGCCTCAGCTCGTGAATAGATCAAGCTCAGCCCAAACATACACCAAGTGGGCCCCGAAAGTGGATTTATGCATCAATTACTTACTCATGTAAACCCTAGTAGCTAGTCTAGTATAAATAGGATAATTTACTATTGTATTAGACATCTTTGGTCTCAGTTTTATTTTATTCTTCATCTTAGGAGGCTATTGATCACGTTTTGGGGGCTGGCCATTCGGCCATGCCTAAACCTTTCACTTATGTATTTTTAACGGTGGAGTTTCTACACACCATAGATTAAGGGTGTGGAGCTCTGCTGTACCTCAAGTTTTAATGCAATTACTACTATTTCTATTCAATTCTCTTTATTCCTATTCTAAGATATTCGTTGTACTTTAACTTGATGAATGTGATGATCCGTGACACTCATCATCATTCTCACCTATGAACGCACGTGATTGACAACCACTTCCGTTCTACCTTAGGCCGGGCGCGTATCTCTTAAATTCCTTAAACAGAATCTTCGTGGTATAAGCTAGATTGATGGCGGCATTCATGAGAATCTGGAAAGTCTAAACCTTGTCTGTGGTATTCCGAGTAGGATTCTGGGATTGAATGACTGTGACGAGCTTCAAACTCCTGAAGGCTGGGCGTTAGTGACAGACGCAAAAGAATCAAGGGATTCTATTCCAACCTGATTGAGAACCGACAGATGATTAGCCGTGCTGTGACAGAGCATTTGGACCTTTTTCACTGAGAGGATAGGATGTAGCCATTGACAACGGTGATGCCCTACATACAGCTTGCCATAGGAAGGAATGAAAGAACTGGAAGGAAGAAGTAGGAAAGTAGAAAAAGAAACGGCACAGTATCTCCATACGCCTATCTAAAATTCCCACCATTAATTTACATAAGTATTTCTATCCTATTTAATTATCTTATTTTATGTTTATTATTTATTATTATTCGAAATCCATAATCAATTATATCTGCCTGACTGAGATTTACAAGATGACCATAGCTTGCTTCATACCAACAATCTCTGTGGGATCGACCCTTACTCACGTAAGGTTATTACTTGGACGACCCAGTTGGTGGGCGAAATTGTGATCATCAATGGCGCCATCAACATGGTACGCACAATTGTAATCTCACTTCTTTATCACAACTTCGCACAACTAACCAGCAAGTGCACTGGGTCGTCCAAGTAATAAACCTTACGCGAGTAAGGGTCGATCCCACAGAGATTGTTGGTATGAAGCAAGCTATGGTCACCTTGTAAATCTTAGTCAGGCAAACTCAAATGGATATGGTGATATACGAATAAAACATAAAGGTAAAGATAGAGATACTTATGTAATTCATTGGTGGGAATTTCAGATAAGCGTATGAAGATGCTTGTCCCTTCCGTCTCTCTGCTTTCCTACTGTCTTCATCCAATCTTCTTACTCCTTTCCATGGCAAGCTTATGCAAGGTTTCACCGTTGTCAGTGGCTACCTCCCATCCTCTCAGTGGAAATGTTCAACGCACCCTGTCACGGCACGGCTATCCATCTGTCGGTTCTCAATCAGGCCGGAATAGAATCCAGTGATTCTTTTGCGCTGTCACTAACGCCCGCCTTCAGAGTTTGAAGCTCGTCACAGTCATTCAATCATTGAATCCTACTCAGAATACCACAGACAAGGTTAGACCTCCGGATTCTCTTGAATGCCGCCATCATTCTAGCCTATACCACGAAGACTCTGATCTCACGGAATGGCTGGCTCGGTTGTCAGGCGAGCGCTCGGTTGTCAGGCGATCAACCATGCGTCCTGTATCAGGAATCCAAGAGATATCCACCCAAGTTAATGTAGAACGGAGGTGGTTGTCAGGCACACGTTCATAGGTGAGAATGATGATGAGTTCAGGATCATCACTCATCAAGTTGAAGAACAAGTGATATCTTAGAACAAGAACAAGCGGAATTGAATAGAAGAACAATAGTAATTGCATTAATACTCGAGGTACAGCAGAGCTCCACACCTTAATCTATGGTGTGTAGAAACTCCACCGTTGAAAAAAAGAACAAGGTCTAGGCATGGCCGAATGGCCAGCCTCCCAAAGTGATCAGAAGATCTAAAGATCAAAAGATTCCAAAGATCAGAAGATTAAAATACAATAGTAAAAGGTCCTATTATAGAGAAAACTAGTAGCTAGGGTTTACAGAGATGAGTAAATGACATAAAAATCCACTTCCGGGCCCACTTGGTGTGTGCTTGGGCTGAGCATTGAAGCATTTTGTGTAGAGACTCTTCTTGGAGTTAAACGCCAGCTTTTGTGCCAGTTTGGGCGTTTAACTCCCAACTTGTGCCAGTTCCGGCGTTAACGCTGGGAATTCTGAGGGTGACTTTGAACGCCGATTTGGGCCATCAAATCTTGAGCAAAGTATGGACTATCATATATTGCTGGAAAGCCCAGGATGTCTACTTTCCAACGCCGTTGAGAGCGCGCCAATTGGGCTTCTGTAGCTCCAGAAAATCTACTTCGAGTGCAGGGAGGTCAGAATCCAACAGCATCTGCAGTCCTTTTTAGTCTGAATCAGATTTTTGCTCAGGTCCCTCAATTTCAGCCAGAAAATACCTGAAATCACAGAAAAACACACAAACTCATAGTAAAGTCCAGAAAAGTGAATTTTAACTAAAAACTAATAAAAATATACTAAAAACTAACTAGATCATACTAAAAACATACTAAAAACAATGCCAAAAAGCGTACAAATTATCCGCTCATCACACACCAAACTTAAATTGTTGCTTGTCCTCAAGCAACTGAAAATCAAATAAGATAAAAAGAAGAGAATATGCAATGAATTCCAAAAACATCTATGAAGATCAGTATTAATTAGATGAGCGGGGCTTTAGCTTTTTGCCTCTGAATAGTTTTGCATCTCACTTATCCTTTGAAATTCAGAATGATTGGCTTCTTTAGGAACTCAGAATCCAGATAGTGTTATTGATTCTCCTAGTTAAGTATGATGATTCTTGAACACAACTACTTATTGAGTCTTGGCCGTGGCCCAAAGCACTCTGTCTTCCAGTATTACCACCGATACATACATGCCACAGACACATAATTGGGTGAACCTTTTCAGATTGTGACTCAGCTTTGCTAGAGTCCCCAATTAGAGGTGTCCAGGGTTCTTAAGCACACTCTTTTTGCCTTGGATCACAACTTTATTTCTTTCTTCTCTTTCTTTTTCTTTTTGTATCACTGCTTTTTTTTGCTTCAAGAATCATTTTTATGATTTTTCAGATCCTCAGTAACATGTCTCCTTTTTCATCATTCTTTCAAGAGCCAACATTCATGAACCACAAATTCAAAAGACATATGCACTGTTTAAGCATACATTCAGAAAACAAAAATATTGCCACCACATCAAAATAATTAAACTGTTATAAAATTCAAAATTCATGCAATTCTTCTCTTTTTCAATTAAGAACATTTTTCATTTAAGAGAGGTGATGGATTCATAGGACATTCATAACTTTAAGGCATAGACACTAAGACACTAATGATCACAAGACACAAACATAGATAAACATAAGCCTAAAATTCGAAAAACAGAAAAATAAAGATCAAAATTAAGAACGGGTCCACCTTAGTGATGGCGGCTTGTTCTTCCTCTTGAAGATCCTATGGAGTGCTTGAGCTCCTCAATATCTCTTCCTTGTCTTTGTTGCTCTCTCTCATGATTCTTTGATCTTCTCTAATTTCATGGAGGACAGAGTGTTCTTGGTGCTCCACCCTTAGTTGTCCCATGTTGGAACTCAATTCTCCTAGGGAGGTGTTTAGTTGCTCCCAATAGTTTTGTGGAGGAAAGTGCATCCCTTGAGGCATCTCAGGGATTTCATGATGAGAGGGGTCTCTTGTTTGCTCCATCCTCTTTTTAGTGATGGGCTTGTCCTCATCAATGGGATGTCTCCCTCTATGTCAACTCCAACTGAATAACAGAGGTGACAAATGAGATGAGGAAAGGCTAACCTTGCCAAGGTAGAGGACTTGTCCGCCACCTTATAAAGTTCTTGAGCTATAACCTCATGAACTTCTATTTCTTCTCCAATCATGATGCTATGAATCATGATAGCCCGGTCTATAGTAACTTCGGACCGGTTGCTAGTGGGAATGATTGAGCGTTGGATAAACTCTAACCATCCCCTAGCCACGGGCTTGAGGTCATGCCTTCTCAATTGAACCGGCTTCCCTCTTGAATCTCTCTTCCATTGGGCCCTCTCTTCACAAATGACTGTGAGGACTTGGTCCAACCTTTGATCAAAGTTGACCCTTCTAGTGTAGATGTTCATCTCCTTGCATCATGGGCAAGTTGAATGCCAACCTTACATTTTCCGGACTAAAATCCAAGTATTTCCCCCGAACCATAGTAAGCCAATTCTTTGGTCCGGGTTCACACTTTGATCATGGTTCTTGGTGATCCATGCATTGGCATAGAACTCTTGAACCATTAAGATTCCGACTTGTTGAATGGGGTTGGTAAGAACTTCCCAACCTCTTCTTCGGATCTCATGTCGGATCTCCGGATATTCACTCTTTTTGAGTTTGAAAGGGACCTCGGGGATCACCTTTTTCAAGGCCACAACTTCATAGAAGTGGTCTTGATGCACCCTTGAGATGAATCTTTCCATCTCCCATGACTCGGAGGTGGAAGCTTTTGCCTTCCCTTTCCTCTTTCTAGAGGTTTCTCCGGCCTTGGATGCCATAAATGGTTATGGAAAAAACAAAAGCAATGCTTTTACCACACCAAACTTAAAAGTTTGCTCGTCCTCGAGCAAAAGAAGAAAGAAGAGAGTAGAAGAAGAAGAAATGAGGAGAAGGGAATGGCTTTGTGTTCGGCCAAAAAGGGGAGAAGTGGTGTTTAGGTTGTGTGAAAATGAAGGAGGGAAGATGGTTTATATAGGAGTGGGGGCCATGGTTCGGTCATGTATGGGTGGGTTTGGGAGGGAAAGTGGTTTGAATTTGAATGGTGAGGTAGGTGGGGTTTTATGAAGGATAGATGTGAGTGGTGAAGAGAAAGATGGGAATTGATAGGTGAAGGGTTTTGGGGAAGAGGTGTTGAGGTGATTGGTGAATGGTGAAGAAGAAGAGAGAGTGGTGGGGTAGGTGGGGATCCTGTGGGGTCCACAGATCCTGAGGTGTCAAGGAAAAGTCATCCCTGCACCAAATGTCATGCAAAAATACGTTTTAGCCAATTCTGGCGTTAAACGCCGGGCTGGTGCCCATTTCTGGCATTTAACGCCAATGCTTGCCCTTTTCTGGCGTTTAACGCCAGTCTGGTGCCCCTTTCTGGCGTTAAACGCCCAGAATGGTGCCAGACTGGGCGTTAAACGCCCATCTGCTAGCCTTACTGGCGTTTAAACGCCAGTAGGTTCTCCTCCAGGGTGTGCTGTTTTTCTTCTGTTTTTCCTTTTTTTGCTTTTTCAATTGATTTTGTGACTTCTCATGATCATCAACCTACAGAAAACATAAAATAACAAAAGAAAATAGATAAATATATAAGATTGGGTTGCCTCCCAACAAGCGCTTCTTTAATGTCAGTAGCTTGACAGAGGACTCTCATGGAGCCTCACAGATGCTCAGAGCAATGTTGGAACCTCCCAACACCAAACTTAGAGTTTGAATGTGGGGGTTCAACACCAAACTTAGAGTTTGGTTGTGGCCTCCCAACACCAAACTTAGAGTTTGACTGTGGGGGCTCTGTTTTGCTCTGTTTTTGAGAGCTCTTCATGCTTCCTCTCCATGATGACAGAGGGATATCCTTGAGCCTTAAACACAAAGGATTCTTCATTCACTTGAATGATCAATTCTCCTCTATCAACATCAATCACAGCCTTTGCTGTGGCTAGGAAGGGTCTGCCAAGGATGATGGATTCATCCATGCACTTCCCAGTCTCTAGGACTATGAAATCAGCAGGGATGTAATGGTCTTCAATTTTACCAGAACATCCTCTACAAGTCCATAAGCTTGTTTTCTTGAGTTGTCTGCCATCTCTAGTGAGATTTTTGCAGCTTGCACCTCAAAGATCCCTAGCTTCTCCATTACAGAGAGAGGCATGAGGTTTACACTTGACCCTAGGTCACACAGAGCCTTCTTGAAGGTCATGGTGCCTATGGTACAAGGTATTGAAAACTTTCCAGGATCCTGTCTCTTTTGAGGTAGTTTCTGCCTAGACAAGTCATCCAGTTCTTTGGTGAGCAAAGGGGTTCATCCTCCCAAGTCTCATTACCAAATAACTTGTCATTTAGCTTCATGATTGCTCCAAGGTATTTAGCAACTTGCTCTTCAGTGACATACTCATCCTCTTCAGAGGAAGAATACTCATCAGAGCTCATGAATGGCAGAAGTAAGTCCAATGGAATCTCTATGGTCTCATTTTGAGCCTCAGATTCCCATGGTTCCTCATTGGGGAACTCATTGGAGGCCAGTGGACGTCCATTGAGGTCTTCCTCAGTGGCGTTCACTGCCTCTTCCTCCTCTCCAAATTCGGCCATGTTGATGGCCTTGCACTCTCCTTTTGGATTTTCTTCTGTATTGCTTGGGAGAGTACTAGGAGGGAGTTCAGTAATTTTCTTGCTCAGCTGACCCCTGTGCCTCCAAATTTCTAATGGAGGACCTTGTTTCAGTCATGAAACTTTGAGTGGTTTTGATTAGATCAGAGACCATGGTTGCTAAGTCAGAGGTGTTCTGCTTAGAACTCTCTGTCTGTTGCTGAGAAGATGATGGAAAAGGCTTGCTATTGCTAAACCTGTTTCTTCCACCATTATTATTGTTGAAACCTTGTTGAGGTCTCTGTTGATCCTTCCATGAGAAATTTGGATGATTTCTCCATGAAGGATTATAGGTGTTTCCATAGGGTTCTCCCATGTAATTCACCTCTTCCATTGAAGGGTTCTCAGGATCATAAGCTTCTTCTTCAGATGAAGCTCCTTAGTACTACCTGGTGCATTTTGCATTCCAGACAGACTTTGAGAAATCATATTGACTTGCTGAGTCAGTATTTTGTTCTGAGCCAATATGGCATTCAGAGTGTCAATCTCAAGAACTCCTTTCTTTTGATTGGTCCCATTGTTCACAGGATTCCTTTCAGAAGTGTACATGAATTGGTTATTTGCAACCATTTCAATTAGTTCTTGAGCTTCTGTAGGCGTCTTCTTCAGATGAAGAGATCCTCCAGCAGAGCTATCCAAAGACATCTTGGACAGTTCAGACAGACCATCATAGAAAATACCTATGATGCTCCATTCAGAAAGCATGTCAGAGGGACACTTTCTGATTAATTGTTTGTATCTTTCCCAAGCTTCATAGAGGATTCTCCTTCCTTCTGTCTGAAGGTTTGGACTTCCACTCTAAGCTTACTCAATTTTTGAGGTGAAAAGAACTTTGCCAAGAAGGCATTGACTAGCTTTTCCCAAGAGTTCAGGCTTTCTTTAGGTTGTGAGTCCAACCATGTCCTAGCTCTGTCTCTTACAGCAAAAGGAATAGCATAAGTCTGTAGACCTCAGGGTCAACCCCATTAGTCTTGACAGTGTCACAGATTTGCAAGAATTCAGCTAAAAACTGATGAGGATCTTCCAATGGAAGTCCATGGAACTTGCAATTCTGTTGCATTAGAGAAACTAATTGAGGCTTAAGCTCAAAGTTGTTTGCTCCAATGGCAGGGATAGAGATGCTTCTCCCATAGAAGTCGGGAGTAGGTGCAGTAAAGTCACCCAGCACCTTCCTTGCATTGTTTGCATTGTTGTTGTTTTCGGCTGCCATGTGTTCTTCTTCTTTGAAGATTTCTGTTAGGTCCTCTACAGAGAATTGTACCTTAGCTTCTCTTAGCTTTCGCTTCAAGGTCCTTTCAGGTTCAGGATCAGCCTCAACAAGAATGCTTTTGTCTTTGCTCCTGCTCATATGAAAGAGAAGAGAACAAGAAAATATGGAATCCTCTATGTCACAGTATAGAGATTCCTTGAGGTGTCAGAGGAAAAGAAAAATGAAGACAGAGGTAGAAAATTCGAACTTATCAAGAAAGATGGAGTTCGAATTGTGCATTAAGGAATAGTGTTAGTCCATAAATAGAAGGATGTGAGAAGAGGGGAAGAAATTTCGAAAATTAAGTAAGAGATTTTGAAAACATTTTGAAAAACACTAATTGATTTTCGAAAATAAGAGTGGGAAAGAAATCAAGTGATTTTTGAAAAAGAATTTTGAAATTAGAAATCAAAAAATTTGATTGAAAACTATTTGAAAAAGATGTGGTTAAGAAGATATGATTAGTTTTAAAAAGATGTAATTGATAAGATATGATTTGAAAAACATTTAAAAAGATTTGATTTTGAAAATTAATGACTTGGCTATCAAGAAAAGATATGATTCAAACATTAAACCTTTCTCAACAGAAAAGGCAACATACTTGAAATGTTGAATCAAATCATTAATTGATAGCAAGTATTTTGAAAATGGAAAGAAATTAATTTTGAAAATATATGATTGAAAAGATATAATTTGAAAAAGATTTGATTTTAAAAAATATTGAAAACTTGAAAAAAAATCTGAATTGAAACAAAATCTTCCCTCTTGTGCCATCCTGGCGTTAAACGCCCAGAATGGTGCACATTCTGGCGTTTAACGCCCAAAACTCTACCCTTTTGGGCGTTAAACGCCCAACCAGGCACCCTGGCTGGCGTTTAAACGCCAGTCTGTCTTCTTCACTGGGCATTTTGAACGCCCAGCTTTTTCTGTGTAATTCCTCTGCTGTATGTTCTGAATCTTCAATTCTCTGTATTGTTGACTTGAAAAGACACAAATTAAAAAATATTTTTGGATTTTTAATAATGAGGAATAATCAAAATGCAACTAAAATCAAATAACAATGCATGCAAGACACCAAACTTAGCAGTTTGTATACTACTGACACTAATGAGAATGCATATGAGACACATAAACACTCAAGTCAAGAGAATTCAAAGATCAGAGTAGGAAATCATCAAGAATTACTTGAAGATCCTTAAGACACATGAATGAATGCATGCAATTACCAAACTTAAAAATGAGACTCTAGACTCAAACAAGAAATATTTTTGGATTTTATGATTTTTGTAAAATTTTTTTTTGTGTTTTTTCGAAATTAAGTGGGAAAAGAAAAATAAAGGTATCAAAATTCTTAATGAGAATTCCAGGAATCATGCAATGTTTAGTCTAAGGCTCCGGTCCAGGAATTAGACATGGCTTCACAGCCAGCCAAGCTTTCAAAGAAAGCTTCGGTCCAAAACACTAGACATGGCCAATGGCCAGCCAAGCCTTAGCAGATCACTGCTCCGACAGCAAGATTGATAGAAATCAACAAGCTCTTGTGATGATAAGTTGAAACCTCGGTCCAATAAAATTAGACATGGCTTCACAGCCAGCCAGACTTCAACAGATCATCATGAAACTCTAGAATTCATTCTTAAAGAACTCTGAAGAAAAATACCTAATCTAAGCAACAAGATGAACCGTCAGTTGTCCATACTGAACAATCCCCGGCAACGGCGCCAAAAACTTGGTGGGCGAAATTGTGATCATCAATGGCGCCATCAACATGGTACGCACAATTGTAATCTCACTTCTTTATCACAACTTCGCACAACTAACCAGCAAGTGTACTGGGTCGTCCAAGTAATAAACCTTATGCGAGTAAGGGTCGATCCCACAGAGATTGTTGGTATGAAGCAAGCTATGGTCACCTTGTAAATCTTAGTCAGGCAAACTCAAATGGATATGGGTGATATATGAATAAAACATAAAGATAAAGATAGAGATACTTATGTAATTCATTGGTGGGAATTTCAGATAAGCGTATGAAGATGCTTGGTCCCTTCCGTCTCTCTGCTTTTCTACTGTCTTCATCCAATCCTTCTTACTCCTTTCCATGGCAAGCTTATGCAAGGGTTCACCGTTGTTAGTGGCTACCTCCCATCCTCTCAGTGGAAATGTTCAACGCACCCTGTCACGGCACGGCTATCCATCTGTCGGTTCTCAATCAGGCCGGAATAGAATCCAGTGATTCTTTTGCGTCTGTCACTAACGCCCCGCCTTCAGGAGTTTGAAGCTCGTCACAGTCATTCAATCATTGAATCCTACTCAGAATACCACAGACAAGGTTAGACCTTTCAGATTCTCTTGAATGCCGCCATCAGTTCTAGCCTATACCACGAAGACTCTGATCTCACGGAATGGCTGGCTCGGTTGTCAGGCGAGCGCTCGGTTGTCAGGCGATCAACCATGCGTCGTGTATCAGGAATCCAAGAGATATCCACCCAATCTAATGTAGAACGGAGGTGGTTGTCAGGCACACGTTCATAGGTGAGAATGATGATGAGTGTCACGGATCATCACATTCATCAAGTTGAAGAACAAGTGTTATCTTAGAACAAGAACAAGCGGAATTGAATAGAAGAACAATAGTAATTGCATTAATACTCGAGGTACAGCAAAGCTCCACACCTTAATCTATGGTGTGTAGAAACTCCACCGTTGAAAATACATAAGAACAAGGTCTAGGCATGGCCGAATGGCCAGCCTCCCAAAGTGATCAAAAGATCTAAAGATCAAAGATTCCAAAGATCAGAAGATTAAATACAATAGTAAAAGGTCCTATATATAGAGAACTAGTAGCCTAGGGTTACAGATGAGTAAATGACATAAAAATCCACTTCCGGGCCCACTTGGTGTGTGCTTGGGCTGAGCATTGAAGCATTTTCGTGTAGAGACTCTTCTTGGAGTTAAACGCCAGCTTTTGTGCCAGTTTGGGCGTTTAACTCCCACTTTGGTGCCAGTTCCGGCGTTTAACGCTGGGAATTCTGAGGGTGACTTTGAACGCCGGTTTTGGGCATCAAATCTTGGGCAAAGTATGGACTATCATATATTGCTGGAAAGCACAGGATGTCTACTTTCCAACGCCGTTGAGAGCGCGTCAATTGGGCTTCTGTAGCTCCAGAAAATCCACTTCGAGTGCAGGAGGTCAGAATCCAACAGCATCTGCAGTCCTTTTTAGTCTCTGAATCAGATTTTTGCTCAGGTCCCTCAATTTCAGCCAGAAAATACCTGAAATCACAGAAAAACACACAAACTAAAAAAAAAAAAAAAAAAAAAAAAAGTAATTTTAACTAAAAACTAATAAAAATATACTAAAAACTAACTGGATTATACTAAAACATACTAAAAACAATGCCAAAAAGCGTACAAATTATCCGCTCATCACCAGTACACTTGCTGGTTAGTTGAATGGAGTTGTGTCCACAATAGCAAAGAGCCGTTATAATTATTCCATACAACAACAAAGTAAACATTGATGATCACACATTTCGTCCACCAAGGAGCTCAAGCACTCCATAAGATCTTCAAGAGGAAGAACAAGCCGCCATCACTAAGGTGGACCCGTTCTTTAATCTCCTTGTTCTTAATTTTTCTGTTTTTCGAATTTTATCCTTATTTTATTTATTTTTTATTTGTTATCTATGATTTGATGTCTTATTACATGATCATTAGTGTCTTAGTGTCTTGCTTAAAGTTAATGAATGTCCTATGAATCCATCACCTTTCTATGAAAACTGTTTTTTAAAATCCAAGAACAAGGAAGTACATGATTTTCGAATTCATCCTTAAAACTAGCTTTTAGTTTGTGGTGACAATATTTTGTTTTCTGAATGTATGCTTGAACAGTGCAATGTCTTTTGAATTTGTTGTTCATGAATGTTAAAATTGTGGCTCTTGAAGAAGATGATGAAAAAAGAAAAAATGAGGATCTGAAAAATTATAAAAATGATTCTTGAAGTAAGAAAAAGCAGTGAATTCAAAAAAAAAAAGAGCAAGCAGAAAAAGCCAATAGCCCTTTAAACCAAAAGGCAAGGGTAAAAAAAAAGGATCCAAGGCTTTGAGCATCAGTGGATAGGAGGGCCTACAGAAATAACATCCTGGCCTAAGCGGCTACACCAAGCTGTCCCTAACTATGTGCTTGTTTCGTGAAGGTGTCAAGTGAAAACTTGAGACTGAGCGGTTAAAGTTGTGATCCAAAGCAAAAAAAAAGAGTGTGCTTAAGAACCCTGGACACCTCTAAATGGGGACTCTAGCAAAGCTGAGTCACAATCTGAAAGGTTCACCCAGTTATGTGTTTGTGGCATGTATGTATCCGGTGGTAATACTGGAAACAGAGTGCTTTGGGCCACGGCCAAGACTCATAAAGTAGCTGTGTTCAAGAATTAACATACTTAACTAGGAGAATCAATAACACTATCTGAATTCTGAGTTCCTATAGATGCCAATCATTCTGAACTTCAAAGGATAAAGTGAGATGCCAAAACTGCTCAGAGGCAAAAAGCTACTAGTCCCGCTCATCTAATTGGAGCTAAGTTTCATTGATAATTTGGAGTCTATAGTATATTCTCTTATTTTTATCCTATTTAATTTTCAATTGCTTGGGGACAAGCAACAATTTAAGTTTGGTGTTGTGATGAGCGGATAATTTATACGCTTTTTGGCATTGTTTTTAGTATGTTTTAGTTAGTTTTTTATTATATTTTTATTAGTTTTTATTTAAAATTCACTTTTCTGGACTTTACTATGAGTTTGTGTATTTTTCTGTGATTTCAGGTATTTTCTGGCTGAAATTGAGGGACCTGAGCAAAAATCTGATTCAGAGGCTGAAAAAGGACTGCAGATGCTGTTGGATTCTGACCTCCCTGCATTCGAATTAGATTTTGTGGAGCAACAGAAGTTCCATTGGCGCGCTCTCAATTGCGTTGGAAAGTAGACATCCTGGGCTTTCCAGCAATATATAATAGTTCATACTTTACCCGAGATTTGATGGCCCAAACTGGCGTTCCAAATCAGCTCAAGACTGCTCGGTGTTTAACGCCGAAACTGGCACAGAAGTGGGAGTTAAACGCCAAACTGGCACAAAAGCTGGCGTTTAACTCCAAGAAAAGTCTCTATACATAGAAGCTTCAATGCTCAGTCCAAGCACACACCAAGTGGGCCCGGAAGTGGATTCATACGTCATTTACTCATTTTTGTAAACCCTAAGCTACTAGTTCTCTATAAATAGGACCTTTTGCTATTGTATTTTCATCTTGGTAGCTATCTTTGAGTAGTCTTATGCTATCTTAGATCATTTGGCTGGCCTCACGGCGATGCCTAGACCTTGTTCTTATGTATTTTCAACGGTGGAGTTTCTACACACCATAGATTAAGGTGTGGAGCTCTGCTGTACCTCGAGTATTAATGCAATTACTATTATTCTTCTATTCAATTCAACTTATTCTTGTTCTAAGATATCACTTGTTCCTCAACTTGATGAATGTGATGATCTGTGACACTCATCATCATTCTCACCTATGAACGTGTGCTGACAACCACCTCCGTTCTACCTTAGATTGAGTGGATATCTCTTGGATTCTTTAATCAGAATCTTCGTGGTATAAGCTAGAATTGATGGCGGCATTCTTGAGAATCTGGAAGGTCTAAACCTTGTCTGTGGTATTCTGAGTAGGATTCAAGGATTGAATAACTGTGACGAGCTTCAAACCCGCGATTGTGGGGCGTTAGTGACAGACGCAAAAGAATCACTGGATTCTATTCCGACATGATCGAGAACCGACAGATGAATAGCCGTGTTGTGACAGAGCGTGTTGAATATTTTCACTGAGAGGACGGGACTGTAGCCATTGACAACAGTGATGCCCAACATACAGCTTGCCATGGAAAGGAGTAAGAAGGATTGGATGAAGACAGTAGGAAAGCAGAGAGACGGAAGGGACAAAGCATCTCCATACGCTTATCTGAAATTCTCACCAATGAATTACATAAGTATCTCTATCTTTATTTTATGTTTTATTCATCTTTTAATTATTAATCTTCCATAACCATTTGAATCCGTCTGACTGAGATTTACAAGATGACCATAGCTTGCTTCATACCAACAATCTCCGTGGGATCAACCCTTACTCGCGTAAGGTTTATTACTTGGACGACCTAGTGGACTTGCTGGTTAGTTGTGCGAAGTTGTGATAAAGAGTTGAGATTGCAATTGAGCGTACCATGTTGATGGCGCCATTGATGATCACAATTTCGTGCACCACTATGCCAAACTTAAAACTCAAACAAGTCGCACGGTCCGAGTTCTTAGACTTGACACTAAGAAAAAAGCTGCCCCATATATTTGAACAGCACCTCCATGACTCCATATCCAGAAAAGACACACACAAAGCCTCCATATCAAAAAAATTGAGCCTTGATCAATGATGCGTGAAAACTTGTCTCTCAACAAATTTCCCTTCGGCAAGTATACCGAATTGTCGTCAAGTAAAACTCACAATAGAGTGAGGTCGAATCCCACAGGGATTGATTAGTCAAGCAACTTTAGTTAGAAGAATATGCTAGTTGAGCTAAACAGAATTGAGATTGAGATGCAGAAATTTAAATGACTGGAAAGTAAATAACAGAAATTAAAGTGCAGAATCTTAAATGGGGAGTTGGGATAATGAGCAGGAAATTAAATGGCAGAAAGTAAATAGAATGGGTAAGATCAGAAATGGGGAAGTCATTGGGTTTAGGAGATGTTGCATTCTCCGGATCAAGTTCATTCTCATCTCTTCCTCAATCAATGCATTCATTAATCTCCTTGGAAATCTTAAGTGATTGGATCCCAATTCCTTGGCAATCCAATCTCTCTAAACTTGAACAATTACCCAATTCCTTGATTTAATTACTCATGGGAAGAGATGAAAGTGTGGTCACTGATTATACCACATGTATTTCCAAATCAAAGTGTTGGGAGGATTAAATGTCACAATATCCATCCAAACCCCAATTTGGTCCAACATGAGAAAGCATTTCTAGCATGATTTCCTCATCCCTTTTCCAAGGTTCAAAGGAGATCCAATTATGAAGAGTTTCTTTTCCAAGACAGCTAACCAATTGAATTAAGATCGAAAGCTTTCTAGTAAGATCAAGAGAAAAGAAAGAAGAAGAAGAATGAAAACTATAATTGATCCATCAAATTACAACAGAGCTCCCTAACCCAATGAAAGGGGTTTAGTTGTTCATAGCTCTAGGAATGAAAAATGGCAGAAAAGAAGAATCCATGCTAGAAGTACAGAAAAGTAAATATGCAGAGAGTAGTTTCCAAAAGTGCCAAGCTTCTCTCTAGTTCAAAACTACTCCTATATATACTACTCCTCATGATCTTCTAGTGAGTTCTTCAAGTCTTGGATGTGGGCTCTGGATCTTGAGTTGAAGCAATTCTCATCTTTAGTGGGCCCAGCTTGCAGAGAAATATGAATTAGGCTTGGGCATTTAGTGAGATTAACGTTGAGTAACATTTTGGGTGCGAGAACGTTAGTGGCATTCACTTTTTCCACTAACGTTCCATCCTTATATACCCACGTTAATTCCAACGTTAGTAATCTTAACGTGAATGCTAACGTTTCTTACTCAATCCTTGGCCAATGTTAATGGGACTCACCTTTCCCATTAACGTTGGCTTGTGCCTCTTTTCGCAAACGTTAATGGGAATCACTTTTCCCATTAACGTTGCTTGCCTCTTGCCCCTACGTTAGATCTCACGTTAGCTTGGCTAACGTAGCTCTTAACGTGGGTATCTATCGCCTTCGAGAGCGTTAGTGACACTCACCTTTGTCACTAACGCTCCAATTGCCTTAAGTCCCTACGTTAGAACCCATGTTAACTAAGTTAACGTGGCTCTTAACGTAGTAATGAAGCCATCTCCCAACGTTAGTGACAAAAGTGAGTGTCACTAACGTTGGTTCTTTGAACCCAACTCCACGTTAACTTTCACGTTAACAATCTTAATGTGAGAGTTAACGTAGGCAATGCTAATGATCCAACGTTAGTGACAAAAGTGAGTGTCACTAACGTTGGCGTTGTTGATCCTCTTCCACATTAGAGTTCACGTTAACTAAGTTAACGTGACTCTTAACGTGAGGCATTGCCTAATTCCCCAACGTTAGTGGTGTTCACTTTTACCACTAACGTTGAGGAGAAACGTTATTGGAGTTCATGTTTCTCGTTAACGTGGAGTCCTCTTTTTCTTCTACGTTAAGTACCACATTAACTTAGTTAACATGGCTCTTAACTTAAGCTATGAATGGCTTCACAGGCGTTATTGGTGATCACTTTTCTCATTAACGTTGCAAGCTCTTTGCCATCACACGTTAGTAGTCACGTTAACTTAGTTAACGTGAATGCTAACGTGGTTCTTCCATGCTTCATTTGTCCTGCAATCAAGCAATTAAAGTGCATCAAAGCTCTAGCCAAAGTCATGAGATTATGCATCATCAAGTTATCATGCAATTCTGGCAAAAATCTTATAAAATCATACAAAATTCACAATAATTACTTAAATAAAAGTGTAAGTGTATTTTCACCCAAAACTTACCTTATTCACTAAGAAAATGCATGAAACTACTCTAAACAATAAAAAAAGGTCAGTGAAACTGACCTAAATGCCCTAACATCAATTAACTGTTCAGATACTACTTTGTGTATTGATTTATTTATTTTTTTTAAGTTATAGAACGTTAGAGAAAGTAAATAGTTATACGCAACTAGAATATAAACGTGCCACGTACTTTCCTCGTTTTGGCAAGATCAGGTGCCACCGCCACATTCTCAGTTGGCGAAAACAATAAACTAAACTAAAAACTAAATCTGATCTTTTACGCTGCCGATGGGAGCGTCTCAGTCTACAGAGCCCGCGGTTTCCGCCGAACAAAGGGAGGCAGAATCCGTCGCAGCCTCCACCGGTGCTCTCCCTCTCCTCCACAAAGCCTTCTCCAACCTCTCCAATCCCCAAACTAATGCCGTCCCCTTCGAAAATCTTCCGGTGCGGTAACTACTCTCTCACACACACCACTTCTTACTCTTCTCTTTCTCTTCCTTTGATTTCTAACTTGCAAAGCACGTTCTTTTCAGCAATGCTTCGGTTTCGCACGCGAAGATCGAACCTACTCCGGCAACAGCGTCCCGGCTTCGTTTCCAGTTTTGTTGGATCACTTAGGTTCCTCAATCGTCGATCAATTTTTCGTTCCCGGAAAAGGTGGAATCGATTGGCTTCAGTTCGTTAATGGCTTCAATAAGTGCTGTGCTAGGGTTTCTGCGGCTGTTTCACTCAACATGCTTTTCAGAGTGTTTGCTGCAATGGCTTTGAAAGCGAATGTGCCTCTGCATTTGGTGTTTGAGTCTGAGGATGATGAATGCAAGATTAATGGTCACCTTCTTCCGAGTGATGTGCTTCTTCTTCTTTACGTGTGTTGGGTTATGTCTTGGGATTGTAGAAATTTGGGAAATTCTGAAAGGAAAGGGAATGTTAGGTTACCTGATCTTAGCCATTTGGTGTTGTCAGCGATCACATCTTGTGGCAAAGTTGAGGGTGGCTTCAATGTGTGGGATTGTGATGTATCAAGTTTGGGAGTTGAACTTCCTGCAGGGAAGTTTGTTACTTGGGTTATGAGTACGGTGCCATGTCTTCCAGATTGCTTAAGGCAGTATTTTCATGCAAGAATACAAATGGCAGGGGTAAGTTGTGATTTGATGAAATTAGGCAAAGATTCAAAATATTAAAAGCAAAGCATCCACTAAATCAGCCACCTAAAAAAAATATATCAGAGAATATAAAATACACATTAAAAATTAGTTAAATAATATATATATTTATACACAAATTGTGGTTGATTTGGTAGTTTGTTTTTGGCGTGTGCACATTACATTTTTTGCTATTGTATTGTTAACCATTGTAGCAATATAGCACCTATCTTTTTACCAATAGTCCTTTTAAGGTAAAAATGTTACATCTAGTTCTTAGGTGTTGACGTGTTGTAAGATGCACTAATAAGAAGCTGCTATTCTGAATGGCAGGATCAATTGGAATATTTGAATTCCTCTACTGGAGATATTTCATCTGCAGGAGCATGTGATTATATTTTAACCCAAGGAAGAGCGTGGGCAATATCTATCACACAAAAAAGTACAGTAAATGATGAGATTTCAAGAGTGTTTTTATGCAGTGGAAGTGGAATGGATAAAAACCTTCTTTATCGGTTTGCATCGCTAACCCTTAATCAGTCTCATATTTCTGTTCTGTGTTTTAGTCTCTGGGCCCTTCTTACTTTTCGAAAAGCATAACCCCAATCACCCATTTTGGTGTTGCGGTGATTTTCTTTCTATTGAGTTCTTGTTCATAATCATGATTTTGAAAGATACAAGATGGAGAAAGAAAATAACTATTGATAAAAGTTTACTTTGTTATAGGTCATCTACTCATGGACGAGGCCTCAATAGATTTTGGTCTCATGTAGAAGGTTACAAGGGTCCACTGCTAATTTTGATTGCCGCAAGTTCAGGAAATGCTCGTGAGGGAAGTTCCACTGATAGGAAGTGGGTTATAGGTGCCCTAACAAGTCAAGGTCTTGAAAATAAGGATATCTTCTATGGAGCTTCTGGATGTTTATATTCAATAAGCCCTGTGTTTCATGCATTCCCACCCAGTGGTATGTCATAGAGGTGTTAACATTCCTTTCTTCTGCCTTTTTCCCATCCCTTCCATGGTATATGATCAGTTTTGATGAAACGCTGAAACAATTATAAACGCTGTTGTTGGCAGGTAAGGAAAAGAATTTTGTTTATAGCCACTTGCATCCTACTGGTAGGGTGTACCAAGCGCATCCAAAACCAGTGGGAGTTGCATTTGGTGGAACTCCAGGAAATGAGAGAATATTTATTGAAGAAGATTTTTCCAAAGTGACCATTCGCCACCATGCTATTGACAAAACCTACCGTAGTGGTTCTCTCTTTCCGGATCAAGTAGATCTCTATGCCTTAATTTTGTAAACCTATAATGAGTAATGCTTGCATAAAAAGTAACTTCTGGTCTTCCTCAACGAAAAGAGAATGACCATCTTATGAATTCTTCATGGCTGTCCAATTTAAGTTAATTGTGTCTCGTATTTCCGAGCTTCTGTTGATTAGTTATTGTTTCAGGGTTTCCTAGCCGTTGAAGCTGTGATTTCAGAAGTGGAAGTCTGGGGACTTGGAGGGGAAGTAGCAAAGGAAGTGCAAAGCTCGTACAAAAGGAGAGAAGAACTCTTCAATGAACAAAGACGAAAAGTATATCCTAGTTTGACCTATTTTGTTGTTGACTTGTTGCAACCAAGTTCAATTTTGGTACAGATGTAACAGTTGTTTCATGCTACTTTGTAGGTTGACTTGAAAACATTTGCGAATTGGGAAGATTCTCCTGAGAAAATGATGATGGACATGATGTCAAATCCAAATGCTGTCCAAAGGGAAGACCGCTGAGTTGGACCATGTGGTTTTGCATCCCTTAGTACAAGAATCCTCAGGCAGAATCATGGAATGCCATCTCGTTCGATGCTGCTGTGGTTATTCATTATTTTGGATTCTGATCCTCAGGTCACTGATGTATATATTGTGCTTGTGTTGTAATAATTGTCTTTACATGTACAATGTTGGGTGGGGGTGTGTTAACATAATCCTTTATAAAATTATGTATTCTATTAAAACATATCGCCATATCGGACATGGATGGGGGAACCTTGCATCAGAAGAGTATGATGTGCGAGTCAAATTTGGAATAAGGCTGCACAGTGCCTCAGCCAGGAACCATAGAGCTAAGTCTCTGTGTCTCGTGCATATATATCATTTGAGTGGAAAACACAACTAAAATATAGTTAAACTGATTCCGTAATTTGTATCATTAGGCTTTGTTTTGTTGAATGGATTATAGTGTAATCAAAGTGAGGAAAAAGATAGCGTTTCATTCATGTTTTCGCCAATAACGAGAAACATTGTAAATCGCAGTGGACTTATTTTGCCTCGCCTTAAAAAAAAAAGACCATTACAAAAATCTATCTAAATGTTTAGAACCAGTTGAATTTTAGTATTGGTTAATAGTTGACTATTTTCATGAAGACATCTTTGTGATAATATTGCGAATCGATGGATAATTCAATTAAACATATTTAGTTAAATATATTAAACTATTTAATGGTTTATAATATCATCTTCACATGATGTCTTCATTAGAGTAACGACTTTGGTTAATATCTTATGGCTACATATGTGATCGTCGGATATTGTTCTTGTTGCCTTGTTGGACTTGTAAAGAAGTTGCCATGTTGGGTTCTGAATTGCTGATCTTGTGGAAATTATGAACAAGAAGTTAATCGTGGGTTACCATCAAGCTCCCATCACTTTTCTTCGTAGAAACCTATGCTGATAAAATTCATCGAAAGATAGGCGATCCACTGCAATGGAGTGAGAAGTAATTAAATTCTTCTAAGTTAATTGATTGAACAGAAGGAAAATATAAGTAATACAGGAGATGCCAATAACCTGGATTTGAGCATAGTAGTTTTGAACAAACATCAAGACAATCAGGATCCAATCCCAAAGGAATGATCTGAGAAAATGGCAAGCCGGTAGATGATCTGATATTCTTTAACAGCTGAAATAAGCATCTTGTATCAGCCATGATTGGAGAATGAAACTTTTTATTCCTGTTTAAAGTCATGATGTTTACCTGAACATTATTTCTGCCATTAAAAGGAGGGTAGCCGTTTAGAAGCTCGAAAAGAATAACCCCAATACTCCACATATCTGCCTATAACACAAAACAAAATTTCACTAAACCCAATTTATAGATGTCAATGTTAATACTTAAAAGCAAAGACGGCTGGTGATACCTTGCTATCGTATTTCTGGAACTGAAGAACTTCCGGTGCCATGTATAATGGCGTACCACAGACTGTCTCCGCATACTCGCCCGGACGTACAGTTCTTCATATTTTATGAAAGACAAAGAAGTTGGGGTAACAACATGAAACTAAATAAAAATAAAAATTGCAACTACTTATATTTATTTCCCCTAAACTGATAACTACCTTGAGAGACCAAAGTCTGCAATCTTTAGAATCGCATCATCTCTGGGTTTTGATAGCAAAATGTTCTGATTCAACAACACCATCAATGCAAACAGATTTGTTTCCAGCAAAGTGATATTCGCTACAAATAGATTATCTTTTTCATGAACAATTCAAGCTACATACTAATGGCCCTCACAATCCCACCATTCGAAGTAAGTATTTAGTTCACATAAATGCTAATGTAGTAATAGGCATCTCAAACCAAAGTAGCAACAATGTCACATACATTTTTCATTTTAGCTTTACCTCTGGTTTCAAATCTCTATGAATGATACCATGACTTTGTAATATTTTCATACCAGAACCTGCAAAACACTGAGACAAACTCCTTAGTTGCAAACTTGCAAGGCTAAAACAAGCACCAACACCAAAAGAATACTTCAATAAAGAATGCAGGTAAAAGAGTTACCAAGCTGCTGCATGAATCTTCTGGCAGTTTGTTGTTGAACTCTCCCATGGAATCGGATATAAGAAGCAAGGTTTCCTCCAGCACAGAACTCCATCACCAAGTACGCACATCCATCATACTAAAGTAGAAAACAGCAATAGCGAAAGTTTAAATAATAAAAATAATAATAAAATGATCCTTCAATTATGCAACAAAGAATTGGTTTTCTCAACATATTTCACTTAAATTTAAAAAATAAGAAAAAGGGCATTAAAATAAAAGCTAAAATTAAAAAAGAAGAACCTGGAAGAAATCAAGGAGGCGAACGATGTTGGGATGGTTGACGGAGGACAAGAAATTGAGCTCGCAGTGGAACGATGACTTAAGGCGAGGGCTGAGTTTGGAAAGGAAGACCTGTTTCACTGCCACCTCTTCGCCGGTGCCTCTGTGCTCCGCCTTCCACACCGCCGAGAACGACCCTTTTCCGATCTTCCGCTTCAGAAGGATGTCCTTTACTCTTACCGATTCGCTCTCTTCTTCTTCTTCTTCTCCTTCTTCCATTCCTGTTGATAGTGATAGAACTGCTGCTGCTTCTTTGACAAATTTGATCCACGATTGTTCTGTGTGGAATGTTCTCTTCTCTGCTATCTGTCTCTTTCACCGTTTCACGTGGAAAAAATTGTACGGACCAAATCAAATAGTTACTATTTAAATTTATTTTTTAAATCCATTATATATATCTAATTTTGCAGCCAAAAATTGTCACATAACATCTCTTTATTATATCTAAATTAGAAATGTTTTCCACTTTTTTACTTCAACCGCAAATACCTTCCTGTTTTTTTATTCTAATTGCAAATCTTTAATTGCAAATTTAACTATTATTATATATTATATCTCTAATTTTACAACTAAAATACACTACATATCATTTTTTAATTATAATTAAAATCAATTTTTTTTAAATTAAGAAATTCTCCTCTCTTTCTTACTATTTTTACAACCAAAATATACTACATATCACTCTCTTATTATAATTGAAATTAAATCTTTCCCTCTAAAATTAAAGAATTCTTTCCTCCTCCTTACTAATTTTACAACAAAAATGTGTCATATGTTATCTCTCATTGCAATTGAAATCAAATCTTTTCCTCCAAAATTGAAGAGTTCTCCCATTCTTCCCCTTTCTTTCTCTATTTCTCTCATTCCTTCAATCACTCTATTTATTTTATCGGGCCTGCTACACATACAAGCCTACAAGTAAACAAGTTGGCCCAGCCCAAACAGAAATCACACGCATGAAGAGAGATAAGATAGCGCGTCAAAATCACGCGCTCAACATTCGAACGGTTACGTATGGCAGACTCTTCCACTTCTTCCACTTCTTCCATTTCTCAAGGCGCTTTCAAAACAACGAAACCCTCTCATTTTCGAGCGAAAATCAAGTTTCAAAATATAGAAATCGTAGTTCGAAAACTGCATCAAAACACCATCAACCTCTCTGTGAAGAATCTGAAGAAAAAACAAACCAAGAATACTCAACGTAAGTCCATTAAAATACTGTATATTTTACTTTTCTTCTACGTCGTTCTTCTAGCGTTTACTATTACTCTTGCTTCTTTGTTACACTGTTCTAAGTTATACGTCGTTCTTCTAAGTTCGGTCATACCGTGTGACAACCAAATCCTCCATCGAAGCTCAGTTTCAAGATGCGTACACTCACGCAAAGTTTAGGGAAGTCCAAGCCCAATTCAGAGGAAAGGCGAATTGCATACACAGATTAACGAATTCCGCTCTGCCCCGCCGCCCTCAGCCGCGTTCGCCGGATGCTCACAGTCCCGCCTCCGATCCCCCATCCCGCCGCAGCCGAGTACGGGCTGCGGATGTGGGTGGTCTTTAGGCTATTCAGTATACGAAGTCGGAGAACAAGTTTCCAGCTCAATATTCGAAAGTTTCGCGGTTACTAGACAGTATCAGAGGTAAAATGCCAATGCTTATTATTCGAGTCGAAGAGGGATACTGTGCCGTCACCCTAAGCGGTTAAGCTTCTGAGTAAGCCAAGTGTCCCTAGATACATACTTGGAACTGGAGCAAGAAGGTAAAGAGGCGACACACACACATCAGAGCAGCCACGACGAGCCACTATGGAGCCAAGAAGCAAGAGGTTTGACCAACTGGTTTTTCGTTCGCAAAATATTTGCGAATTTGCCTCCGAATCGGAGAGCTGACTACAATTCTGCACCGTGCGTACGATAACGTCATGGCCGAGATGGAAGCATTAAAAGCAAAGGAAGGGGACATCTTCTTTATCCACGAAGACGCCAACTTGGAATCCGTTAACGAGCTTCAAAGCCCGCCAAGGATTCGAACAAGAGGACGTCCAAAAAACAGGCTAGGTTCAAAGCTGAGAAACAAAAGAATATAAAAAAAAAAAAAAGAAGAAAACGAAAGTTTTAAGCGAGTAAATGTAAATGTTCTTTAAATTTGTGGCGATTGAGTTTATTTTTTTATTTTTTTAATAGTTTAGCTAATGCGTTGAGTGTTATATTCAGATAAACCTGTTTGATCTGCATCAGCGGCGCATTCAAGTTGCAGCCAATATCAGGGACAAGTTATAAATTATCAGTTCAGGATACCAGCAGCAGGGATAACTCTTTGGGTGTATAGTTATAGAGAGTATGGGTGTAAAATCACTGTTACTTTTTGGGTGTATTTTTGTTAATTGACAATTTACATATAGACACATATATAGATACATATAGAACAAAAGCTGTAAAAATTCACAGGTTATGGCGATATATTTCAGTTGATGTTTTTTTTTCATATTTTAGTACATGTAATTCATTCATTTTGAATACAGCACAGACAATTGGGTGTATATTTTTATTCAACCTCGGGTGTATTATTAGACTTGCGTTGGGTGTAACAGTTTATAATATGCGTATGCCTTGATTTTTTGCTTTATGTTTTACCACCTGTAATACAGTTTTTGAATACATCACAGACAGTTTACCAGCACAGATAGTTTAACTATGGGAAAAATATACATGGAATAGAAGTTGTTGATAAATGGCAAATATTTACATCATTTGTTCAATTTACAAACTACCCAGTTTCTATATCCTCCAGAATTAATCTGACAAAACGGACTCCATAATACAGAGGATGGCTTCGACAACCTTATAGCACTACTCTCCATAATTGCCCGATCTCTGTGTATCGATCTCAACTGAATGTACCGGGAAGCGATACTCACGACGGTCTATGTGGTCTCCTCTCTCTCAGAAAAAAGTATGTTATGTTTAAACAGAAATATTGGTATATGCAGATATAAGTAATAACGAGTTATATAGTTCTAAAGAAACAGTTACCTGTAGTCCAATTAATCCCATGTCATACTTCTCCCTTTTTGAAGAAGGATGTTGTTTCCGGCTCTAATTATACTAGAGCCACTCGTACTCTTCCAAAATTAATTTAAAGAACAAAAAAAAAAAAACGAAGAAAAAATAAATTTTAATTATTGAATTAGAGTATTTTTACTTGAAATAGAATTTTTGGAGTCACAAAATTTAAATTTTTTTTTTTTTTTTTTTTTTTTTGTTTTTATTTTCGATTGTAATTTTCTTCTCCTTCCTTTTTTTTTTTTTTGAAATTTATGAATATTTGAACTTGTGTAAATCTTGAAAATATATATCCCTTAAATACCAAAACAAATCAGTAAAATACACCCGAATGAATGGACAAGATACACCCAACTTAATATGGAATATACACCCAATTGAATATGGAATATACACCCAACTCAAATTTCAAAAAGACCTATCTTATTAAAGTTAAGGAGGAAGAAGAGGCAACTTACAGTGAGATGTTCTTAGGTGAAGTTGTCCTTTCCTCTCATCGCTTGGTAGCTTTTTGTGTAGTAGGCGGTCAAGTTATTTTGCAACAGTTTTTCGCATTCTTGTATGAATCTAGTGCCATGAACCACCAATGTCCCGAGTGGCAAACAGGGGCAAAAATCTGAAGGATTTCCACATTTCAACAAGTCTGTTTATTTTATTGGCATAATAAGTAACGTCAAAGCCGTAAGCAACAAATTTACGAAAACAAAAACTTACATATGGATGCGAACTTAATTTTTTCTCTATCTATGAAGTGAATGAACCTCGGGTAGGCTTCCACCTGGGAAATTCTCTGTTTGTTTTCGGAGATATGAATTCCCCCCTTGGGTGATCCGAAAGTGCCATGCTCTGCATAGAATTGCAATATCAAGAAATAAACATGAAAATAAAAAAAAAAAAAAAAAAAAAAAAAAAAAAAAAAAAAAAAAAAAAAAAAAAAATAAAATACACCCAAAGTTCGTAGAAGTAAAACTTACCACAATATCAGAGGGGAGACTGTCAGGTATATTGTTTTTTTGTTGGCATGGAAAGTACCTCTTTTCCTTTTTTCTTGGGTTTTGATGGAGTGGAGTGCAAAGTGGCAGAGTAGGAGGAGTCTATGATGATTCTAATTTTTTTTTTTTTTACTAGAATTTTGATATTGACTGTTTGGTGTGAATAAACATTAATGGTATTTAGATGACTGAATATTTACCTGAATTACTTCATAGCGTGACTTTTGTGTCCGGTTGGAGGAGTTGCAAGGGATGCGTTCTCATCAAGTGTATTCTCCTGTGGCCAATCAGTAGTGCATATCGTCTGCCCAGTACTCGGGTTGCAGGTGATGTGGCTCCTTTGTCAGTCTTTCTTCCCAGTCTCGTCCCAGATGATATGCGACTTTGTGTTTCAATATCACCGATATTTCTTAATGTTTATTGACCCCAAAGAGGGTTGTCGGAAACTGTTTGCAGACTTTACTCCCAGATCTCCCTCTGATATATTGTGGAACTTCGTCTGTTTCCCTTTGACGGCACTTGCTTGCTAATTTTTTTGGACCAAACTGTCCAATTGTTCTAGCATAGTTGCAAGTTTATTGGAGATTTTTCCCTTTCTGTCTCTTGCGTCGACGCCCCCTCCTGGCTTGAATCAATCAATCCCTTGGATGTAATAGGTGGTTGGAAGTAGGGGCTGAATGATGGCATCCTCGGATCTGTTTTAGGAACACAGGTTGCTGTCCGTGCCATCATCAACAGGGCAGTAGCGTCTTCTGCGTCTGGATGACTGCGTCATTATGTATATAAGAATAAGAAGTAGAATATTAGTGTATATATACGGATGTACACAGCAAGATTGATTCTAGTCTATGAACTTACATTTTGTTGGGAGCTGGGGGGAAGCTGGGTGATGTTCTTTTGAAGTTGTTTGGGGGTTTTCAGGAGTGCTGCACAGTTTACACACAGAATTAATCCAGGAAAATATACACCCCAAAACTGTTATCAAATATTACACCAAACCATAAAATTATATAGTATACACCCAGATATGAATTTTCTTACGTTCTTCCTAGCCCTTCAATCTGTAGCATAGCGGTTGGTTCGGAATCTGCGTCAGTGGTTGTTTGCTGGGATGCCGGCAATCTAAAAAACTAAGTGTGGTATGAATTTGAAAAAGGGAAAGAAGAAAAAAAAAAAGAATTATACTATGAAAATTGAAAAGAATTTAATTTAATTTAGTTATATTTGGTTATTATTTACAATAGTAAACGAAAAAACAAACTATTTGAAATAATGGAGTAGGTTTATAGGCAGGTTGAAATATCCTGGAAAAACTCACATTGTTTGCAAGCGCTTC
>QBTX01001703.1:0-34727 GCA_003063285.2 Arachis monticola | reverse complement strand
AGGGTTTGAAATACCCCTATAGAATATTACTTATCCAAGCATATCCTAGTACAAGAAACACCACAGGAATGTGTCCTAGGGTCCAACTATTGGTGTCCAGCCTTTATTCTTTGTTTTTCTTGCCACATTGGCTTTTTCTTCTTCCTTTTCTTTTCTGTTTATTTTTGTTCTCAAGGATTTTTTTCTTTACTTATAGGAACCTTTATGACAGCAAGCTAGCTCACACTTCAAATGAAAAGACATTATGCAGCAATTATTTCATGAGTTATGCATTTAATCTAACACACATATACCACATTAACTTCCATTCTAACTTATGCAACTTGATATTTACTTTCTAATTCAAACATTTCTCTTTTATTCAAGCATTAGGGAAACAAAACAAAATTCAAAGCTAATGATGGTTGACAAGCATTATGCAGATCAGCATACTTAACAAACAATTCCACTTGCAACTAGATAAAACACTTTAGCAAGAATATATAAGGGTTCCCAGATTCAAAACAATTTACAGCAGCAAGGATTAAGTTTAATACAACCTTTGAAGTTGCAGCCCTTTGATTCTTCCTTCTGTTGTATCCCTTTTGATCATATGCACAATTGTCTTCAATTGTTGAGCTAATTCCTGCATAATTCTCAAAGTTGCTTGCTTCTCAAGCCCTTAAATGAATGGTTTAGTATGCAAAAATGAGCGTGTCTTTTGGATTTATTTTGGTGTGGGAACACCAACTTAATTGTTTGCCACTGCCTTTTACGATCAATGAATTAACCATATGTAAAACCTTGTGTCCTTGCTAAAGGTTGTGAATTAAAGCTAAAAGCAAGTTTAAGTATGTTGAATAATTTCTGATTGCTTGAGCTTGCATTATGCAGAAAGTGAGAATGTTCTTTAAATGAATTTTGGTGGAACACTGATCGGGGAAAAACTTGTTTTTCACAAATCTCCATTCGGCAAGTGTATCCGAAATTGTTCGCAAGAAAACTCACAATAGGTGAGGTCGAATCCCACAAGGGATTGATTGATCAAGCAACTTTAATTATAGGAATGTTCTAGTTGGAGCGAATCCATGAATAGAGTTGATACTTGCAGAAAAATAAAATGGCGGGAAAGTAAATGACTGAAAGTAAAATTGCGGAATTGTAATTGGGAATGGGAATTGCTCATTAAAAGTAAATTGCAGAAATTAAAGAAAATGGGTAAGATCAGAAATGGGGGTTCATTGGGCTCAGGAGATGTTGTCATTCTCCGGATCAATTTGATTCTCATCTCTTCCTCAATCATGCACTCATTGATCTCCTTGGCAATCTTAAAGTGATTGACAAAAATTTCTTGTTGTCAATCTCTCATCTAATTTTGATCAAAGCCAATTCCTTGGTCAATTGGCTCATGAAAAAGAGTGAAGTATGGTCACTGATTATACCACATGCATTTCCCAAATCAAGTGTTGAGAGGGTTATAGCCACAAACCCATCAACACCCAATGTGTCCAGCATGAGAAAGCATTTCTAGCTAATCTCTTTAATTCCCTTTCAAGGTTCCGAAGAGATCCAAGTTTGAATAGACTTATTTTCCAAGATAAACTATCCAATTGGTGAAGATCGAAAGCTTTCAAGTAAATCAAGAGGAAAGATAGAAGAAGAATAATGAAAACTAGTATTGATCCATCAAATTACAACAGAGCTCCCTAACCCAATGAAAGGGATTTAGTTGTTCATAGCTCTAGAAATCAAAATCAAGATGGAGAATACATGATAAAGCTAGAAGTGCAGAGAAGTAAAATACAAGAGTAGTCTATTTCCTAGCTCTCCGTCGTCCCTAAACAATTCAAAAGCTACTCCTATATATACTATTCTTCTCAGCTTCTAGTTGGCTCTTCAAGTTTTGGGCCTTTGTCTTAAGTTTTGAAGCAGTCCTTTCTTCATTTGGGCTTGGCTTTACTTGCAGAGAAGAAAGGTGAAGTGGGTAGAGACTTTAGCTCAAGACGTCAGGGGTGTTTAACATTTAGGAAAGTAGAAGTTTGAGAACGTTAGTGACAATTAACATTGTCACTAACGTTCCAATACACCCCTTAGCCTCACTGTTAAAAGTCACGTTAACTAGGTTAACGTGGCTTCTTGGCGTGAACTTTTGCCAACCTTCCGAGAACGTTAGTGACACTCACATTTGTCACTAACGTTCTAGTGTTCCCCTTCTTGCTTCACGTTAAAGCCCACGTTAACTTAGTTAACGTGGCTTCTAACGTGGCTTTTGCCAACCTTCGAAGAACGTTTAGTGACACTCAACATTGTCACTAAATGTTCCAATGTGCCCATGAGGCCCACACGTTAGAGTCACGTAACTAGGCGTTAACGTGGCTTCTAACGTGGCCCACTCTTAGCCATCCCAACGTTAGTGACAATGTTGAGTGTCACTAACGTTGGCCCATCCTTCATTCCTCATCGTTAGATTCCACGTTAACCAAGTTAACGGGAAGTTAACGTGCGCTTCTGGGGTTGTGGTTGCTTCAACCGTTAGTGACAATGTTGAGTGTCCTAACATGTGTCGACAACTCTTCATCCCTACGTTAGCTTCCCATGTTAACAAGTTAACGTGGAGTTAACGTGGTACTTTGCAACCTTAGGCCAACCGTTAGTGACAATGTTGAGTGTCACTAACGTTGGCTTCTCTTCCCCTTTAACGTTAGAGGCCACGTTAACTAGGTTAACGTGATCCTAACGTGCCATTTGTGAGCAATTGGCCAAAGTTAGTAACAATGTTAAGTGTCACTAACGTTGGCTAACTTCTTCTTCTCCACGTTAGAGTTCACGTTAACTTAGTTAACGTGACTCTTAACGTGGCATTGATGGCTTTTGAGAGTGTTATTGGCAATCACTTTTCTCCTTAGCCTTGCAAGTTTACTCCCCATTCTTGCTTCCTTTGTCCTGAAATCAAGCAGTAAAGTGCATCAAAGATCTAATCCAGTCATGGGGGATGCAATGATCAATTTTGTCATTAAAATCATGCAAAATCCTCATGAAATCATGTAAAATGCACAATGCATGCTTGAATCAGGATGTAAATGATTTTTTTGACTATTTTCTAAAAGAAAATGCAATGATAACTACCTAAAAACAAGTAACGAAAAGGTCAGTGAAACTGGCCAAAATGCCCTAGCATCACACACACACAAAACTTAAAGCTTGCTTGTCCATCACTAAGCAAGTACTAGAAACAAGGAATGATGAAATGTAATCTCCAGAGAAATGAGTCATTCTTGTGGAAGTCAAATTACCTGATTTTAATGGTGTTTCATGCAATAGCAACTTAGGTTCATTCCACTGCTGGCTTTCAACCTTTATCATCTCCTAATACTTCACTTTGTTATATCAGAGACCTTTATTTATTGATCCTTTTATTGTTATTTCAAGGGTTGTTTGTGTTCTTCAGGTAAGTGCTTGTAAGGGGGCAACTCTTTAAGATAAGCTCAGCACAACACTCCGAACCAGTTGGTGGTCAAGGTGCTAGGTGTTGAAACACCCCTAAGGACTTACTCCCTCAAGCTCTCCCCCATACATACACACCACAGGCATCTGGTTCATTTATTTTTCTTCCTTGAGACCTTGGTTGTCCAGCACCTCTTGGTTACTAAGTTCTTGTAGTGAGGGTACTCTTGACTAGTGGAATTTCAGCTGATATCCCGGTTAGTTAACCCAAGTTACCAAGTGATAAAGCACCCTAAAGAGTTTATTCATACAAGTAGATCCCCCACACCAGGAGCACCACCAGACACTATGTCTAAGGTAAACCATTGGTGCCTAGCCTTATTGCTTCTATTCTTTGTCTTTTGTTTTTCACTCCCATTGTTCTTTCCCTTTTCTCTTATTAGGATCTTTGTTGTTATCTTAGTCTATGGGTATATCAAAAGTAAAGTATTCAGGATAGATAGTGTCATCCTAACCTTGTGGTTGAACCAACTTAGCTACTTATGATTACCCCCAAAGATTCATGAATACACTTCCACATAATGGGCTCCACTCTGTCTTTTAGAAACATAAACACTCATTCTCTTTTCATTTTGATTTAAAAGACAAGCATACAAGTAAGTAAATGAAGATGTAGTGACACTCCAACCAGAATCATAAAACCATTTTCAATCAAAAGCTTAAAAGACAAAATTGAAAAAGTGCTTAACTAATATGGAAGCATGTTTTATTTCATACAAGATCTTCCTTATTCAAGCATAGAGAAAAGATGTACTAAAGAAGGAACTCCACCACCTTTTACTTTTTGGCTGTCCATGCTCTTTTCCTTGCTGGTCGTCCTTGTGTGCACTTCCTCGCAGCCGTGCCAATCTCGCTTGCTTCCAATCCGCAAGTGCCTTCCTCACTGATTCATGAATCTCTTCCACCCTTTGTCCTCTTCTCTGCTAATTCATCCTTCATTTTCTTCATACCTTTGCGATTCTTGGTGTAATATAGGCAGCTTGTCCTACTAGGTACCCGAGCTTAGCTTGAGTGTTTATGTGATGCCCTGTCTCCTCATGTAACTCCTTCTGCAAATGCCCATTACTCGTCCAGTAGTTCTGTGTGTTCTATTTGTCTTCGATGCATTCATGAATGTGTGCCCCTTGATGTGCTTGGATGTTGATTAGCCTCTGGATGGACTCTTGTTGCTCATTTTTCCTTTGTTCCATCCTGTGAATGTTTCTCCCCATTGTTGCTTGCCTGACTTTGTTGTGTTCCCATCATCTGTAGTTGAAGCTCTTTCTGTGCTCCTTGGTCCTTCCAAATACAGTCTAGACAAGCCATTAATGCTTCCTGTAGTTGGTGCAGGCCACTTAGATCAACTGATTTGGGATGGCCAATTGAAAGTCCACAATAAAGAGCAACCTAGATACAAAACATTTAGTTATCCAAAGAGATGCTGGGCATCAATGATCCTAGGAGGAGATAGTGAGCCATGTGTCTGTGGTGAAGAAATGTTGAGTAAAAATAAAGCCAAAGGCTAACTGCAACATTTGACACCAAGCATTCAAAGAATAATAAGCTTGTTAAGCAAAATAAGAAAAGAAAAGTTAGCAAGGGAGCAAGTAAAGAGTAAACCTTATAACAACAAGCTTAGTAAGCCTTTGAGGAAAAGTGTATATTATGTAACAGCAACCAATAACTGAGTTATCATTGTCTGCATAAAACTCCATGAACCAAGTTCTACTATATGCCTAATAAGGATATGTATGCTTTTTTTTCATTTCATTTTCTCTTAGTTTTGATGCTTGCTTGGGTACAAGCAAGATTTAAGTTTGGTGTTGTGATGACAAGTCATCATATACCCATTTTTTCAAGCTAATTTCACTTGTTTCACTAGTCTTTATGCACTTTCTTGCATCCTAAGTAAGTAATTTGGAATGAAAATGTATGACTTTTTTAAATCAAACAACCACCATTAAATTGAGTCTAAATCATGAGGTTTGAACTAAAATTAATTGATTTTTAATGAATTATAAACCTTATGAGTTTGGAGATACTTTGATTGGTTGTTTTGGTTTCTTGTAGGTAAAGAAAGGAAGAAAAGAAGAAAAACGTGGCTTAAGAAGTGTGGCCAAAGGAAGAAAATGGTGTGGTGAAAGAAGGAGAAGTGTGGCGCAACAATGAAGGAGGAAGCAACACTGCTATCCACAAGAGCACACTGCTCTCCAAGAGAGCAACATGATAAACCAAGCCTCCAAAATATCACTGCCCTGCCCACAATAAGAGCGGAGCACAATTCTATGCCAAAGACCAAAGGAAGCAAAAATTCTGCCCTACCCTCCTCAAGAGCAATATCGGGCTTCCTCCAAGAAAAATTCAAAGGAAATTGCTCTTCTAGTGTTACCCATGGGTTTCGAACCCAAGAACAGGGAGGAAAGGAGTAGCGCTCAAGTACAAGGGAAATAAGCAAAATTTGGCTTGTTTTCAATCTCCAAGAATCGAACACAAGACCTTGGGAAAGCAAGGAACTAGGAGTTACTTTGGTGCCAAGAAAACCAAGGAAAAAGGGGGCAGTGTGTGCTTCCACTAGGTTTCGAACCTGGGACCTCACCTTTGGTTGCCTTGCTGCGCTGCCCACAAGGAGAGCAGAGCAGAAATTCTTGGCACGGGCAGCATTTCTTGGTGCATGGCCAGTGCACAAATTAGCACGGGCATGAGCACTTGGCGCGCAGCAAGCATGCACGGGAGGCAAGCACGCACGCACACTGCCCTGCTCTCCGCAAGGGCAGGGCAGCATCTTGAGCGCCCATCACACGCACGAGGCCGCTTGCACAATTTTCCTGCTCTGCCCTCCACAAGGGCAGGGCAGCATTTCTTGGTGCATGGCCAGTGCACAAATTAGCACGGGCATGAGCACTTGGCGCGCAGCAAGCATGCACGGGAGGCAAGCACGCACGCACACTGCCCTGCTCTCCGCAAGGGCAGGGCAGCATCTTGAGCGCCCATCACACGCAGCACGAGCACGCAATGAGGCCACATGCACCATTTCCCTGCTCTGCTCTCCACAAGAGCAGAGCAGCCTCCTGGAGCTAACTTCTTCATGGGCTAAAAATTGGATTAAAAATCCTATTTAATTCATTTCTTCACCAAATCAAAAGCCCATCCAAAGTCTAAAATCCAAGAATAGAAAGTGTATAAATAGAAGATAGTTTGATGTAATTAGGACCTTCTTTTTGATTTTTGAATTTTCACATCTTTAGATTTGATTTTTCTTTGAGAGCTTGGAACTGAGATCTTAGAGAATTGGGAAGGAGAATTGATCTCTCTTCTTCCTTGTTCTTGCTTGAGCACTTTTTACTTTTCTTGCTTTGAATCTTGGGTAGAGAATTGAAGAAATTCTGTTTCAATCTCACCTTGAGATCTCTTGTTTACTTTTTCTGCATAATTCACATACTGCTTCATCTTCTCTTTAATTCTGCAATTCACTTTTCTTCTTTATGCTGCAAACTGTTCTTGTTAGATTAAGGAAGGAGTTCTACTCCTGAGATCTTGAACCCAATTTTTAATTGTTGCAACTTAAGCACTTGTTTTGCTGCAAATTAAGCACCAGTATTTCTCTGTTTACTCTTCAAGGCATTTTTACTTTTYTGTTAAGATCTAGTTCCATTGAATSAATCCTCTACTCTTCTACTTGTTGCAATTTATTTTTCCTTGATTAATTYCTGCAATCCCACATCCCTGACCCATTTAAGATTCAAGCAATTTAGATTTCTTGCATTTTAAGTTTCTGTAATTTACATTACTTGCACCTTAAGATTCAGCTCTTTTACTTTCTTGCTCTTTAATTCACTGCAATTTTCCCTTCCCCCTTTACATTTCAAGCAATTTAGCTTCTGTCAATCATAAATCACTCAACCAATACTTGATTCGCTTGACTAATTCTACCACTAAACTAAAATTGCTCAATCCTTCAATCCCTGTGGGATCGTCCTCACTCATGTGAGTTATTATTACTTGATGCGACCCGGTACACTTGCCGGTGAGTTTTTTGTTGGATTGTTTTCCACACATCAATGAAAAAGAGGCAAAGAGGTTAAAAAGGGAGGCACAGTACTACACTATCATAAACAACACACTGTACAAAAGAGGTATCTCAATACCATTGTTAAAGTGCGTACCGACTTCCAACACAAAGCAAGTCTTGGAGGAAGTACACAGCGGCATATGTGGCAATCATCTTGGAGCGTAAGATCTCACCAAAAAGGTACTCCGGGGGGATCCTATTGGCCAACTCTACAAAGGGAAGCTACAGAATTTGTAAAGATATGTCCACCATGTCAGAAGCATGCCAACTTTCACATCGCCCAGCCAGAAAAACTCATCAGCGTGACTTCACCCTGTCCATTTGCGAAATGGGGACTCGATCTTCTCGAACCCTTTCCACAGGGATCGGGACAAGTAAATTTCCTCATAGTAGGGGTAGACTATTTCACGAAATGGATCGAGGCAGAACCCCTAGCCAACGCCACTGCTCAAAGAATCCAAAAATTCCTATATAGGAACATCGTTACAAGGTTCGGGGTCCCATACTCCATCACCACAGACAATGGCACCCAATTCACAGATGCAGGCTTCAGAAAACTAGTGGCCGACTTCGTCGAGCATCCCCAAGCCAATGGACAAGCTGAAGCGGCCAACAAAGTCATATTGGCTGGGCTAAAACGGAGACTGCAAGAAGCAAATGGGGCTTGGGCCGACGAACTTCCACAAGTCCTATGGGCGTATCGAACAACCCCCCATTCTACTACGAACGAATCACCATTTCGATTAGCATACGGAGTGGAGGCAATAATTCTAATAGAAGTCGAAGAAGGGTCTCCCCGAGTAGTCCACTACAATGAACAAACCAATTCTCAACTTCAAAGAGAAGAGCGTCGAATGGCTTCAAGGTATAATCAAAAGGTAGTGCCAAGAGGTTTCGCTGAGAATGATCTCATCTTAATCTGAAATGATATTGGAACAACTCAACCCGGAGAAGGAAAGCTGGCAGCCAACTGGAAAGGACCCTACTGAGTCACAGAAGTACTTGGGAAGGGCTACTACAGACTGTTCGAACTCGAGGGATGAGAACTCCCCAGATCATGGCACGCCTGTAACCTAAGAAGGTACTATAGTTAGGAAAGGTAAAAGATCTCATCACAAGATGCACTCTTTTTCCTGAAAAGGTTTTTTAATGAGGYGTCAAGATTGAGATTTAATCCGACWTAAGGGTATGAAAAACTCCCGCCTGTATATATTTGCACTTTCTTTAAATAAAATACATTTCAGATATTCTACAAATTCCCAAAACGCATTAATCTGAAGCATTCATCGTCCGATTATAAAGCAACGGATCGAACAGAAAGTGAAGAACAGATTCACTGTACGATCTCGATATGAATGATCGACAGACAAAGGTGAAAACGCGATTCACCTAAAGGTTGATTAAACCAGGACAGAAACCACCATCTACAAATCGGCAAAGATGAACACAGAATAATGCAAGAAGTTATCGAAAGTGATCCCAAAAAGAACCTCACGAGGTCTTATGGATTGCTATATAATAACTAAAAAAGACTGGCCGACACTAAAAAGTCGGACCAAGTCAACCCAAGTTATCAGCAAATCCCTGGAAAGAGGTCTGGCCAACCCTATTAAAGAGTAATTGCTATAACTTAGAAGAGATTGACCTAACGAAGTCGGTCTCCTACAAGACAAGTTGTAAAAGTAATCCCTGCAAATAGTTGATAATTTGAGTGAATTTTGATTAACAGAAGCTAAATTCCATGTAAATGAAAAGGAGAGAGGAAATTGATAGAATCTAAAATGCAGAAAGGGTAAGTTGCAAGTAATTTAAAGAACAAGAAAGTAAAAGAACTGAAACTTAAATTGCAAGAAAAGTAAATTACAGAAGCTTAAAGTGCAAGAAATGTAAATTTGCTGAATCTAAATTGTTGAGAATTGTAAATTACTTGAAGAGTAAAAGGATTTGGGTACTGGTATTCAGAATTTAACAAGAAATTGCAAGTTAAAGAATATGAGAGAGCTCTGAGATGAAGAAATTCAACTCAGTAGCCAACAGAATTGTAAAATTTCTTGAAGAATAAAAAATAGCAAGAAAAATTGAATCACTAATGAAATCCTAAGGAGGAATTGAAGATCAAAGAAAAGAAATGAGATTAGAAAGTAGATCTAGATCTCAATTACTCTCTTGATCAAACAAAAAAGTATTTGCAGAAGAAGAAAATGAAAATAGAAAACTAAACTCATATCCAATTCTAAGAACAATTGAGACGAAGAGTGAAAGATGATTCCTATATTTAGAATCAATGGAGCTCTTCAATTTCAATTCAAAATCCAAGAATAGAAGTAGAAGTAGCAGAAGAAAAGAAAATGAAAACAAAAAGCTAGATCCAATTCCCAAATCCCAAATTCAAAGACAAATTAAAAGTGAAAACTAAAAATGAGCTCAAAAGGGTCCTTTACAAATTGAATTAATCCTATTTATACACTTTCTATTTTTGGTCTTCAAAGCTTAGAGTGGGCCTTTTGGTTTTTGGATTTGAAGAGAGATCGGTCCGGTTGGCCTTGGTTCAATTGAGTTGGAGGCATGGGTCAGCTCCCAGGGGAGCACTTCGTTTGGTATAGTGAACATAGAGTTCACTCTTTGTTGGTGAGCCTTGGTTGCAATTGCTCCTTGGCCTAACGTTCACTTTGTCAACGTTCTGCTCCCTTAGTGAGTGCTATTCCTTGGGTTCCTTTGCTTTCCTTGGCTAAGAGTGTCACACAAAAAGTGAAGAAAATGAGCGCTACGTTCAGTCTTGTGAGCGCTATTCCTTGGCATGCATTGGTTCCCTCTTCGAGCCATGGTTCTCCCATTGCGCAGAGCTTTGTTTTTCTTGATGAGGCGCGAAAAAGTGAGTAAAAGAGAGTGCTACGCTTGAATGTTTGAGCGCTACTCCTAGCCTTTGCTTACACCTTTGGAGCGCTCCTTTTGTTGCTTGGCCATGTGTGCCTTGCTTTCAAGCCTTGTCAATCCACGAAGAAGGTAGAGAATGTCAGCGTAGCACTCACAATTCCAAACGCTACCCTTTGCTTGTTTTGGTTCTAAGCCTTGTGTCACGAAAAAGTGAAAGAAAAGAAGCGCTACATTCAATGTTTTGAATGCTGGCCTTGGCTTGCCTTGGTTGAGCGCCACGCTTTATTTTCATGGGCCACGCTTTTCAAAGCATGGCTTAAGGTCCAAAGCGTGCCCAAACTTTAAAAGTGTGGCAAAATTTCCTTTTTCCACCATTTCTTCACCTACAGGCAACCAAACAACTAATCAAAGTCGCACCAAAATTACTAGATCTTTGCATCATTAATAAAATCAATTAATTCTAGCATAAAACCTATGATTTTGTGTAAAATAGATGATGTTTGATTGATTCACATAATCATGAAAATCCAGTCCAATTACTTACTTATGGTGCAAGAAAGTGCATAAAACCTAATGAAACTAATGAAAAATGCTTGTAAAACTAGTATAAGATGACTTGTCATCACAACTCCAAACTTTAAACTTCCTTGTCCCCAAGCAAACACTAAACATGAGAAGGAATGAAATGAAACAGAGAAGCATACATGTCCTTATTTAGCAGATAATAGAATTTGAACCATGGGGTTTTATGCAGATAAACATGTAGCTCACTTATTCCTTGTTGATAGATAAGAGATATTTCTTTGAGGATTCACTAAAGTTGCTATCATAATGCCTTGCTTTTTTATTGATCCCTTTTTGGTTTTTCCTTCTTTCTTTTGCTTAGAAAGCTTATTTCTTAATGATAACTCAGTGTCAAGTGTTGCAGCAGCCTTTTGGCTCAATTTTGCTCAACACTCCTTCACTACAGACACTTGGCTCACAAATTCTCTTAGGAACATTGATGTCCAGCATCTCTTTGGATCACTAAATGCTTTCTAGCTAGGTTTCTCTTGATGATGGACTTTCGGTTGGTAATCCTGGATTAGTTAATCCAAGTTACCAAGTTTTAAAAGACTCCACAGAACCTAATTTCCCAAGCATATCCTAGTTCAAAAAAAACACCACAGACATATGTCCTAAGGTCCAAGCTATTGGTGTCTAGCCGTATTGTTTGATACTTTGCCAATTCTTGGCTTTTCTTTTCTTTTTCTTTCTTTCTTTGCGTTATTTCTCAAGGAATGTTTCATTTATGAAAGGTTCTATGACAGCAACCAAGTTCACACTACAAAGAACACTCTATTATGCAGCTTTTATTATTGAGCTTTCCATTTAAATCAAACAATCACCACCATAAGTTTCATTTTAATTCCTACAACATTGAACAATCACTTCCTTTTTTCAAACACTTTCTCTTATTCATGTATGGGAAACAAGATAGAATTTAGCAATTGAATGATAACAAGCATACTGTAATTCCTAATAAGAAAACTACTCAAGATATGAGAGTACAGAATATAAAATATTTGGAGGTATATCATGTTTCAGATATGCATCATCCTTATTTGATTGAAACTATAAAAAAACTCCACCATCTCTAGTTGTTGTGCTCTGTTCCTCTACTGAATTCTCCTTTCTTTTTCTTCCTCTTCTTGCTTGCTTCTTGGGATTCTTCAACAGGGCACCTACGATCCCAAATTTGGTCTACTTGACCCGAGAGTCCAGCTGTCTCCAATCCATGCTACATGTGTGCTATATTCTTTTTGACTTGTGCTATCTACTGCTCCATAAATTATGGGCATTGGGCAAATGAGTTGATATCTTGGATCAACGTTGGCATGCCATGGACTACATAGTCCAACTTTGCTTGAGTTTGCATATCATACTCCATTCTGTCCACATTCCTATGCTCTCCAATAGTATGATATATATTCTTCCATTGATTGAGATTTTGAGTGTACTCCCCATACTTGGCTTGGTGTAGGGACAATCTATTAAATGATTCTTGAAACTTTGTGGATTGTTCCCATTTCCCTGTAAGATTTTAGCTTAAAACTCTGTTTGTTGCTCCAACATTTTGAGTTGGAAGCTTTCTTGCTTCTCCATCATCTGCTGTTGCCAATGCTCTTATTGCTCTTGGGCTTTTAAGTATTGCTCTTGTTGCCTCAAGTAGTGCTCCTGTTGTTGCTCTTGTGCTATTGAGACATTTCTTCAATGGCTCTTTGCATTTGGCTCAGATCCATTGCACCAGGAGCTTGTTCCCCCTCAACTTGTGGTCTTCTCCTTCTTCCTTGAGCTCTCCTTTCTTGCTGATTGTCAGTGTCATCAGTGAAAGCCTCCATGCTTTGCTTAGTGACTCCTCTGCTTTACTTTACCTTCTCAGTATTTTCATCCTCAAAGATCACTCCTGCTCTTTTGCACAGCCTCAGAATAGTTCTTGGGTGACCAAGTCTACTTGATTTACCAGTGTCTTCAGCTATCTCTTGAATGCTATCTACTATGAGCTGAGGTACATTGACTTCTCCTCCCTTATGTATGCAATAGGTCAGAATTGCTCTCTTGATAGTAACCTCAGATGTATTTACAGTAGGGAGGATGGATCTTCTCACTATCTCATACCAACCTTTGGCTTCTGGTTTGAGATCCACTCACTTCAAGTGGCTTGGACTTCCTTTTGAGTCCTTTTCCCAATCTTTGCCTTCAAAGCATATACCACTTAATATCTCATCAAGATCACTTTCACCATGTATTCTGTCATCAAAGCTGGGTTCTCCATAGGTTATCATCCTTATCTACAGTACTCTCATAATGGACGATGGGCTAAAATCTACCTCAACCCTGCTAACATAACTTTTGTAGGGAGGGTTGTCTTTGCTTGTCCTCAAAGCATTTGCATAAAATTCCCTTATCATGACTGCACTGATGTTTGTGAGAGGTTCACACAAAAGCTCCCATCTCCTCTCTTCCTCTATTTTTCTCATGATAAGATATTCTCTATTTTTTAGTCTGAACCCAGTCTCTGGAATGACATTCTTTGATTCCATTAGCCTATAATACCTTGATTCATGGAATTGATACTTAAATTTCTTAGTGTCACAGGTTGGTGGTTCGGCTACTATGGGTTCCTTTTCTTTCCTTCTTCTAGAACTTGAGGAAGCCATATTTAAGAAGGAAAGATAGAAGAAGAGAAGATAGGCTTCAGTTAAGGCACAGTTGTGAGGGAAAGAATGAAGGGTAAGGTATTGCGTGGTGTCTTTAGGTGAGAGAAGAACAATGTAGGTCTTGTGGAGGATTTACACGAAGAAAGCAAAAGTGTGTGGGATGAATATATGAAGAGAACAATGGTTATGTGAGCTCAAGAAGTACTATTACATATTTGTAGCCAAGGCATGAAACAAAGCAAAGAGTTGGAGGGTTTATACGAAGAAAGCAAGGTGTGTGGCTTAAGGAATGTTGCTGCAAGTTTATAGAATGGGAGGTATTGTTGGAGGGAAGCATTGGCTCCATTATTTGGCAATGAAGGGTCAGGATTGAGCAAAATACTGTTAAGGATCCATGAAGTGGACGGTGTGCATGGGGAGATGGTTGAAGACAAGGATTGTTTCTCCATTGGGTGCATGTGGTTCGGCCTCCAAAGTGCTAAACCATGCAGATTTTGTTCTCAAGAGAGCACACTTCCCTAGGCGCATGTGACTCCCTTCTTCATCTTATTATGACCGTGCATGCCCCTTTTGTCCTTTTCTTTAAATTTTATCATTCTTATCATGTGAACCAACAAATAGTGTGCTTAAACTTTAAAATGTCATACGGTGGTGGTGTATTATATATATATATATACTATATATATATATATTATATTATATATTATTAAATATATATATATATAATATATATATATAAAGAAAATGTTGCTATGTGTTCCTTATGTGTGAATAACCAACCATGCCTTTTAGAGATTAAACAGAATTTTGGTGAACACCAAACTTGCTTTCTTCTAAGTGACTTATATGAAATCTAATGAATATCTATCATAATTAGTATATTCATTATAAGGAACACTTTATTTGTTACCATGCTATCATAAACTCATAAAATGATGCAATGTATGGTTTATCTATTCATGAACTTGAGCCTTTGAGTGAAAAAAATTGACTTTCTTGAAATTCATTGCATATACAGACACCAAACTTAAGGTTTAGCTATATACTTCAATAGAAAGAAGGAGTATATATCCTAGAATGATTCTATGATTAATCATGCTTGAAAACCCATTTTAAAGTGCCTTTAGGCACACCAAACTTAAGAGTCAAACATATGCTCTAAAATGATATGTGCAATTATTAAATCCACTCATGAGAGGTCAAATTCATGCTAGAAAAACGATTAGTTATTGAAATTAAAGTAACAGCAAGAACATTAAATCATGGGCTGCCTCCCATGGAGCGCTCTTTTATTGTCACTAGCTTAACATTGGTCCCTTATTAGGGTGGTTGATGATTGTGGTGCATCAATTTGTATCCTCTCACTGTAAGCTTCCTTCCAGTGCCTTGATGTTCAATCTCTGTATGCTCCAGTGAGAGTATCCTGTTGATAGTGTAGTAATCATCAGCTTGTTTATCTCTCCCCAACTGTTGGTAAATCAGCCGTACTTTATCTCCCTTTGAAAATCCTTCAGTTGGTATCTTCTTATTCTTCCACCCTTTTGGAACTCTTTTCTTACTCCTCTTTTCTTTCTTCACTTGTCCTGCTTTTTCTGCCACAGGTTTTATGTTAGGAACCTCCTTCTCAATAATCACCTCTTCAATCCCTTCCTGCCTTTTCTTCTCAACCTTCACATATTCCTTACCCTCTTTTACTTCTCCAATCTTCATCTCTTGCTCTACAGGTGAGCTAATGATCTCTTCATTGAGTTTTTCTTTCCACTGTAGATATTCTTTTTCAACCCTCATGTAGCTTTTCTCCTTAACAGTTGGTTGTACTTCTTGGAAGACATTCAAAATAATCTTCTCATCATTTACCCTCAGAGTCAATTCTCCTCGTTCCACATCAATAATGGCCCGTGTTGTGGCCAAGAAAGGACTTCCCAATATCAAAGAGTCATTCTCCTCTTCTCCTAAGTTTAGGATTACAAAGTCTGCAGGAAATATGAATTTTCCCACTCTAACCAGGAGATTTTCAATCACCCCCTTAGGGATTACCAGAGATCTATCCACTAGCTCTAATGACACCTGTGTAGACTTTGCTTCTTTTATAGATAGCCTTCTCATTATAGACAGAGGCATGAGGTTAATACTGGAGCCCAAATCACACAGTGCCTTATCAATGACTGTGCTACCAATGGTACAAGGCAAGTAAAAGCTCCCAGAATCCTTGAGTTTTGGTGGGATGCCTTCTTGGATCGCTGCACTACATTCCTGGGTTAGGATCACTATCTCTTTCTCATTCCAGCTCCTTTTCTTGTAGATAAGATCTTTTAGAAATTTTGCATATAGAGGCGTTTGTTCTAGAGCTTCAGCAAGTGGAATATTAATCTCTAGCATAAGTCTTCACTAACTTCCTCTGTTCTTGTGATGGCTCCTCCATGATTTTCTTCCCTCTCTTTGAAGTTTGAGGTTCCTATTTTTCCTTGAGCCTTTCTTGGTTCTTTTGTTCAATTATCGCTTACTCTTTACTGTTGGTCTTGTCATCCTCTATTGGCTTCTTGGTGGCCTCTTTGTCATTCACCAAAGTTCTTCCAGTCCTCAATTGGATTGACTTGCATTCTTCTTTAGGATTAGAGATGGTATCACTTGGGAGTGAACTGGTTGGTCTTTCAATTACTGCTTGCATGGACAGTTGTCCAATCTACCTTTCTAAGTTTCTCATTGAGGCTTCATGGTTCTTGCTGGTTATCTCTTGATGCTTCATCATCTTTTCCATCAGTATCTCCAAGCTAGAGATTCTTTGGGAGTCTTGAGGTGGTTGTGGTTGATTATGGGATGTTGTGGGTGGATGAAAGTTGTTTTGGTTAGTGGATGGGTTATTGGATGGATAACAGTTGGGTTAGGGTTGGTTATTTTGTGGTTTTCTATATTGGTTTTGGTTAGTATTTTGATGGTTTTGATGGTTTGTGTTTATGGAGTTATTTTGGTTTGAGTTTCTTTGCCATGATAGTTGGTTTTGATTGTCTCCCCATCTCAGGTTTGGGTGGTTTCTATAGGAAGAGTTATAAGTATCTCCATGAAAGTCATTTGATCCAGAAACCTTGGTTGTGCACTGATAAACCCCAATTTTGTGGTTTATCTTGTGCTTAATATGGGGATTTTTGTCAAAATTTCTCGCACTTATTCACAAGAAATGCATGGTTTTGTGTTCACTTCCTAATATTGCTCTATAATAGAAAACATGTTTATTTTGCCTTAGAATTGCTATATTTTGATCCTCTTTATTTCCATTTGATGCCGTGACATATTTGTTGAGTGATTTCAGAATTAATAGGGTAAGAATGGCCTAGAAGAGAGAAGGAAAACATGCACAAGAGGAAGGAACATGAAAATTTGGATTTTGGGAACTGCAGCATCGATGCTCACGCACACACCACGTGCACGCGTGGATGAGGATAGCTAGAAGCGGCGTGCAAGGATGGACATATCCGCGCAGGCCAAATAATTCCAACCGACGCATACGCGCACTTGGCGCGCACGCGTGGATCACAAAAGCAATCGGCGCGCACGCACGAATGACGCACGCGGGAAGCTGCACGTGACCCCATTAAGGGAAATCGTGCGTGGCAATTTTTGAGGCTTATTAGGCCCAATTTCAAGCTGTTTCTACATGGTAAAAGAACCAAGGATTCTAGGGAGAAGGGGGTCAATCATTTTACACTAAGACACATTTTTCTAGTTTTTTGGTTCTTTGTTCTTCTAGAGAGAGAGAAATCCTATTCTCCTCTAGATCTAGTTTTAATTTGATCTTCCCTTGTGGAATTCTGAATTGGATCTTGTTAATTACTAGTTTTAATTGTTTAATTTGAATTCCTTAGTATACTTTTTGCTTAGATCTTGTGTTAGTTTATGAATTGTTGTCACTTGTCACTTTATACCCATTGCATGAATGTTGTGAATCTTGACTTGTTGATGTTACATTAATGATTTATATGCTTAATTGTGTTGTTTGAGTGATTGTGAGTTGATATTTGTTAGTGTGTATTTGTTAATTTCAATCCAATTGCAATTTGAACATGTCTTTTGTTAATGCTTACCATGTGTTTGATAAATTGTTTACCTTTATTATGGAGTAGTTCTTTTTACTCTTGGCTTAGGCCAAGGGAATTGGGTAAACTTGAGTCATTGGGTCTAATGGAATTGATGATTTGAGAGCCCTTAGTGGTCAATTTGATAGCCATTGACACTAGCCTACTACTACGTTAATTAGTAGTGAGGTTTGACCTTATGGGCTGATGTTGACCAAACCAGTTAACATACTTCAAGTATAGAAGTAGACTTAGTGGGTTTGGCTCCTCATAATTGTCAAGATATGGTTGTTAGACAAGGATAGTGACCCTAATTCTCATGCCTAGCCAAGAGTTGCTTTTATTGTTCATATTTGAAAAACCAATTTCTTAATTGTCTTGCATTAGTTGTAGCTATTGTTTAGTTGAGAGTAGAATTAAATTGAATGTTGTCTTCTTAGTTGAAATTGCTCATATCTTGCTTAGTTATTTGAATTAGTCCTTTGCACTTTAAGATTACTTTTTTGCTAAGATTTCTAGTTTACTTTCTCACTCATGACTTACAACCCCAGATTTCTAACCAATGTTGAAGCACATGTTTGCCCATTCCTTGTGATAAATCTACTACCTAAGTATCATGGGTTTCCGGGTCAAGACCCCATCCGACATCTAAAGGATTTTCAAGTTGCTTGTTCTACGGCCCGAAGGCATCGAGCCGATGAGGTGGCTATCATGGTTTTTGCCTTCCCTTTCTCTCTTGAAGCGCAAGCAAAGACATGGTTTTATTCGCTATCGGATGAGATTGCTACCAATTGGGATTTCTTGAGAAAAGAGTTTCTAGATAAATTCTTCCCACCGGAGAAGACCGACTACATCCGGAAGGAGATTTCAGGTATAATGCAAAGAGACCAAGAGAGTTTGTACGAGTATTGGTCTCGGTTCAAGAGGCTATTGGAATCTTGTCCACACCATGGAATGAACACTCACTTGCTCATTAGCTACTTCACCACAGGTCTTTGTGTGGAAGATAGAAAATTGCTCACCGCTTCTAGCGGTGGTTCCCTTTCAAAAAACAAGATGGAAGGAGAAGCTTGGAGTTTGATAAAGGATGTAGCCGAAGCTACACAACATACAAGGGTAAGAAGTAACCCTCTCAAGGGTGTGGTAGAACCGTCCCCTTCCGAATCAAGCTTAACGAAGGCACTTGGGGATATGACCACCATCCTCACGCAAATGCAAAAGGATCAAAAGAAATTCTACTCCATCCAAGCCGTCCAAGCTCCACCTCTAGTTACTCAACTTGAAGGCCCTCCTAGGATTTGTGGTTTGTGCTCAAGCACTACACATTACACCGATCAATGCCATCAAATTCAAGAGTAACATGCCCTTGTAGTGGCCAATGTGAATTACAACAACCGTCCACCCTATCCTTCTCAAGGCCAAAACCACTACCCTCATGGTGGTAATCAACAACAAGGGTGGATGGATAATGCACAAGGGAGCAATCAAAACCAAAGGTGGAACAACTCTTTTTCTCACGACAACAACAACCAATCTCCATCTCAATACCACCTCAACAACAACAACTATGAAGCCAACCAAAATCACCACAACCAAAACCAAAACAACTATACCAAGTACTAAGAACCACACCATGGATAACAAATTAACCAAGCCTCTCCACCTTCCACCAATCAAGTTGACGAGATTAGAGCCACTGTGGATAAACGGGATGAGGGCTATAAGTCTCAATTCGAGGCCATGAGTGCTCAATTGGCCAATCTTGCTGATATGATTTCGAAGATGTCTGTGTCCTCCTCCAACAATACCAACCAACCCTCAAGTTCTTCTAACCTTCCATCCCAACCCTAACCAAACCCAAAGGGCAGTCTCAACGCCATCACCCTACCGTTGGGAACTACATTGGAGGAGATACCTCCAAGGGTCTTGGAGGACATTCATGAGGAAGAAGTGATTATTGAAGCTCCACATGAAAAGAGGGAGGTAGATAAAATGCATGAGAAAGAAGGAGTAAACCTCAAGAAACCCAAGAGGAAAGCTCTAGTGGATGAGTCCATCCCTAATCCATTCCCTTCCATGCTGAAGAAAGTTAAGAAGACACCAGAATTTGATTTGAACATGCTTCAAGTGTTCAAGAAGGTTGAGGTTACCATACCACTTCTTGATGCTATTCAACAAATTCCAAAGTATGTAAAATTCTTGAAAGACTTATGCACACACAATGATAGAATAGGAGAATTGGAGACATTATCCTTGGGTAGTTCAATTTCCTCCTTGATGGAACCTATTCCAAAGAAATGTGGTGACCCTGGGCCTTGTTTGGTGTCTTGTTGTATTGGTGGATACACTTTTCATGATTGTATGTATGATCTTGGAGCTTGTGTAAGTATCATGTCGCTTTCTACTTTTGTACGGTTGAATCTAGCTCCATTAAAGAAGTCGGTTGCGAGGTTTGCCTTAGCCGATAAAAGTGTGATCACAATAACAGGAATAGCCGAAGATGTACTTGTGGCAATCCAGGATTTGATCTTTCCGGTTGACTTTTACATCCTTGAAATGCCTTCAACAGAAAATAGAAGCTCATCCTCCATTCTACTTGGTAGACCCTTCCTTAAGACCTCTAAATTCAAGTTAGATGCCTTCACCGACATATATTCCTTTGAGGTTAGAGACAAGACTATCAAGTTCAATTTAGAAGAATCCATGAAGCATCCTCCCGAAGAGCATTCCATTCTCCGATGTGATGTAATTGATGAAGTGGTAGCGAAAGTGCAAGAAGAAGACCATAACAAGTTGTGCTACCATATTGTTGAAGAGACGGATGACCAAGAGGGTGAACATGAGAAAGTTGTTGAGAATGAACTCTATGAGCTTGACGAAAAGGAACCTCAGCTTGATGCAAAGAGTGAATTAAAGCATCTCCCATCTCATTTGAAGTATGCTTTCTTAGAGGACAACCAAAAGTTTCCGGTCATTATTGCTAGTGAGCTTTCTAATGAATTAGAAGAAAAGCTCCTAGATGTTCTCAGAAAGTACAAGAAGGCAATTGGTTGGAGCTTAGCCGATATTATGGGGATTGACCCTCGCAAGTGCATGCATCGTATATTTCTCCAAGAGGGAGCTAGGCCAGTTAAGCAACCGCAAAGGAGGCTCAACCCAACCATCCTTGATGTGGTAAAGAAGGAGGTCACTAGGCTACTCGATGCGGCATCATATACCCAATTTCTGATAGTGAGTGGGTGAGCCCGGTCCAGGTTGTTCCCAAGAAATCAGGCATCACTGCGGTTACAAAGGATGATGGTGAAGTGGTTACAAAGAGAGTACAGAATGCATGGCAAGTGTGCATCGACTATAGAAGGTTGAATGCCGCTACAAGGAAAGACCACTACCCTTTGCCCTTTATCGACCAAATGTTGGACCGTTTAGCGGGTAAATCCCATTACTGTTTTCTTGATGGATTCACTAGTTACTTCCAGATTCACATTGCTCCTGAAGATCAGGAAAAGATCACATTCACTTGCCCTTTTGGCACCTTTGCCTACAGAAGGATGCCATCTAGACTATGTAATGCACCCGCTACTTTTCAGCGGTGCATGACCAGTGTCTTTTCTGATCTAATAGAGAATTATCTGGAAGTCTTTATGGATGACTTCAGTGTTTATGGAACTTCTTTTGATTGTTGCTTGGAGAACTTGGCTAAGGTCTTAGCTAGATGTGTTGACACTAACCTTGTCTTGAATTTTGAAAAATGTCATTTTATGGTAAGACAAGGTATAGTGTTAGGACATGTAGTATCTAGTGAAGGAGTTTTTGCAGACCCGGCCAAGGTCGATGTTATCACCTATTTATCTCACCTCTCATCTGTGAGGGAGGTCCGCTCGTTTTTAGGACATGCAGGATTCTATAGGCACTTTATCAAGGATTTCAGCAAGATTGCTTTGCCATTGTCGCGCCTACTCCAAAAAGATGTGGACTTTGAGTTTAATAGTGAATGTGTGAAAGCTTTTGAAGAGCTTAGGAGAGCTCTTAGCACGGTACCGATTGTGCGAGGCCCCAACTGGACGTTGCCATTTGAGATAATGTTCGATGCATCAAACCAAGCTATAGGTGCCGCGCTTGCACAGCGCGATGGTAAACTCCCTTATGTCATTGCATACTCTTCTAAAACACTTGATGCAGCATAATCCAGCTATACCACTACTGAAAAGGAACTCCCAGCTATTGTTCATGCTTTAGATAAATTCAGATCTTATTTGCTAGGATCAAAGATAGAGGTATACACGGATCATGCAGCTTTGAAATACTTATTGTCAAAGAATGAGTCAAAACTTAGACTTATACGTTGGATCTTGCTTTTGCAATAATTCGACATTGAGATTGGGGACCGGAGTGGATCTCAAAACTTGGTTGCGAATCATTTAAGCCGCCTTAAAAATTTAAAATCTGATCCATTTCTGATCAATGACTCATTCCCATTGGATAGCTTGCATGCTGTGTCATATAGCTTTCCTTGGTTTGCCCCAATGGCGAACTACTTGGTTGCGAAACTCTTCCCTCCCAACTTTTCTAAACACCAAAGGGATAAGTTGAGGAGTGATTCCAAATACTACATTTGGGATGACCCTCACTTGTGGAAGAGGGGAGTAGACCAAGTAATTCAAAGATGTGTTCGGAGACCGAAATCCAACCCATTCTTAAAGCTTGCCATTCGTCCGAATGTGGTGGCCACTTTGACCCACAAAGGACCACAAAAAAGGTGTTGGATTGTGGATTCTGGTGGCCAACCTTATTCAAGGATGCTAACCGGTTATGTGTGTCTTGCCATCAGTGTCAGAAGTCGGGAAACACATCCCAAAGGGATGAAATGCCTCAACAACCTATGTTGTTYTKTGAGATATTTGATGTATGGGGCATTGACTTTATGGGACCATTTCCCAACTCAAGTGGGTATCTATATATCCTGTTAGCGGTCGACTACGTGTCAAAGTGGGTAGAAGCAATACCTACCAGCCTTGACGACGCCAATACCGTTATATCTTTTATCAGAAACTATATTGTGTGCCGTTATAGGTCACCACAAGCAATCCTGAGCGACCAAGGATCCCACTTTTGTAACAGGAAAGTGGAGGCACTTCTCAAGCTATGGGGTAGTGCATAAGGTTGCCACTGCTTATCATCCGCAAACTAACGGACAAGTAGAAGTGTCCAACCGGGAGATTAAGAGAATCTTGGAGAAAGTAGTCAATCCGCAAAGGAAGGATTGGAGCATCCGGTTAGGAGATGCACTATGGGCATATAGAACGGCCTACAAGACTCCGTTAGGGATGAGTCCCTTCCGGATCGTCTATGGTAAGGCATGCCACATTCCGGTGGAAATTGAGCACAGAGCCTATTGGGCAGTAAAGCGGTACAACATGGATTTGACCCAAGCTGGAGTAGCCAGAAAATTACAGCTAGAGGAGCTCAAGTGTTTGAGGAACGAAGTGTATGAGAATGCCCGGATTTCTTTGCCATGATTGCTGGTTTTGATTGTCTCCCCATCTCAGGTTTGGGTGGTTTCTATAGGAAGAGTTATAAGTATCTCCATGAAAGTCATTTAATCCAGAACCTTGGTTGTGCACTGATAAACCCCAATTTTGTGATTTATCTTGTACTTAATTTGGAGGTTTTTGTCAATATTTCTCGCACTTATTCACAAGAAATGCATGGTTTTGTGTTCACTTCCTAATATTGCTCCATAATAGAAAACATGCTTATTTTACCTTAGAATTGCTAAATTTTGATCCTCTTTATTGCCATTCGATGCCGTGACATATTTTTTGAGTGATTTCAGAATTAATAGGGTAAGAATGGCCTAGAAGAGAGAAGGAAAGCATGCACAAGGGGAAGGAACATGAAGATTTGGATTTTGGGAACTGCAGCATCGACGCGCACACACACATCACGCGCACGCATGGATGAGGATAGTTGGAAGCAGCGCGCAAGGATGGACGCATCCGCGCAGGCCAGAGAATTCCAACCGACGCGCACGTGCACTTGGCGCGCACGCGTGGATCACAAAAGCAATCGGCGTGCACGCAAGCACGGCGCGCGCGCGGGAAGCTGCACGTGACCTTATTAAAGGAAATCGTGACTGGTGATTTCTGAGGCTCATTAAGCCCAATTTCAAGCTGTTTCTACATGGATAAAGACCCAAGGATGCTAGGGAGAAGGGGAGATCAATCATTTTACAATAAGACACATTTTACTAGTTTTTTGGTTCTTTGTTCTTCTAGAGAGAGAGAAACCTTTGTTCTCCTCTAGATCTAGTTTTAATTTGATCTTCCCTTATTAAATTCTGAATTGGATCTTGTTAATTACTAGTTTTGATTTTTTTAATTTGAATTCCTTAGTATACTTTTGCTTAGATCTTGTGTTAGTTTATGAATTCTTGTCACTTGTCACTTTATACCCATTGCATGAATGTTGTGAATCTTGACTTGTTGATGTTACATTAATGATTTATATGCTTAATTGTGTTGTTTGAGTGATTGTGAGTTGATATTTGTTAGTGTGTATTTGTTAATTTCAATCCAATTGCAATTTGAACATSTCTTTTGTTAATGCTTACCATGTGTTTGATGAATTGTTTACCTTGATTATGGAGTATTTCTTTTTACTCTTGGCTTAGGCAAAGGGAATTGGGTAAACTTGAGTCATTGGGTCTAATGGAAATGATGATTTGAGAGCCCTTAGTGGTCAATTTGATAGCCATTGACACTAGCCTACTACTAGGTTAATTACAACCCCGGATTTCTAACCAATGTTGAAGCACATGTTTGCCCATTCCTTGTGAGACGACCCGAGGTTTGAATACTTCAGTTATTTTATTGGGGTTGAACTTGTGACAACCAATTCCTTTCTAAATTTGATGTGAGAGTTGTTTGTTGGTTTGGGGCTATACCTACAATGTAAATTTTTTGTGAAATTCCTTATCGACAACAATCATTGCCCTATCATGCACATATTGAACTTGTTCCTGCTGCTGATCTTCTTGGTTTTCTTCATTTTTCCCCCATGTGGGTGATCGTTGACTTGTATTCACTGCTGCAACTTGGAGGCCATCAGTCCTCTTGGCCATCATCTCCATTTGCTGCTGGATTTGTTGGTGCATCACCTTGTTTTGAGCTAAGATGGTGTCCACAACTTCCAGCTCCAATACACCCTTCCTTTGAGCTGGTTGGCCTTGCCTTTGATGACCATAGAAGTATTGGTTGTTTGTTTCAGTTTCAATGAGATTTTGAACCTCCTCAGCTATCTTTATGAGTTGTACTGAGCCTCTAGCAGAGTAATCAAGTGCTTCTTGAGCTCTCAGTGTCAATCCTTCATAGAAGTTTTGGAGTCTATCCCATTCAGTGAATATTTCTGGTGGACACTTCCTGATTAGAGCTTTGCATCTAACCCATGCCTCGTACAATAACTCTCCATCCATCTGAGTGAATGTTTGGACCTCTGTTTTGAGTCTGATGATCCTTTGGGGAAGATAGAACTTGGCTAAGAACTTGTTCACTAGATCTTCCTAATTGTTGATGCTTTCTCTTGGAAATGACTCCAACCATTGAGTAGGTTTGTCTCTCAGGGAAAATGGAAACATCAACAATTTATAAATGTCAGGATGTACACCATTGGTTTTTACTGTGTCACATATCCTCAGAAAGTTGGATAAGTGTTGGTTTGGATCTTCAAGTGGGCCTCCTCCATAGGAACAATTGTTCTGCACGAGAGTCATGAGTTGAGGCTTCAATTCAAAGTTGTTTGCATTGACATTGGGAGTAAGAATGCTACTCCCATAGTGCCTTGGATTGGGAAAAGTATAGGAAGCTAGAACCCTCCTTTGAGTCTGTTCATTGTTGTTAGCCACTCCCTCTGGTGGATTAGGAGCATTTCCTTCCATTTCCTGGTTCTCTTCCTCTAATTCCTCTCCACCAATAACTCACTTTCCTCTGGCTTCTCTTCTTATGCTTCGAAGTGTTCTCTCATCAATGTCACCAGAGGTGGAGAACACTTTCCTTGCTTCTGTCATACACACCAAACCATAAACTAATAAACACAATTCACTCTATTTCTAAAGTTATGTTGAGGTTAGTTTAAACAAAAATTCAAACAGTTAGTGTGCTTAGTAAAAAGAAAAAGAAAATGCTTAATCTAGATTATCACCCTCTTAATCATTGTCAATCTAAATCAATCCCCGGCAACGGCATCAAAAACTTGATGAGCAAAAAACGATTCCGCACAAACTCACCGGCAAGTGTACCGGGTCGCATCAAGTAGTAATTACTCATGAGAGTGAGATCGATCCCGGGTGCATGAAATTGGAAATCACAATTCTTCACAACTTTGTACAACTAACCAGCAAATGCACTGGGTCGTCCAAGTAATACCTTACGTGAGTAAAGGTCGAATCCCACGGAGATTGTTAGCTTGAAGCAAGCTATGGTTATCCTGTAACTCTTAGTCAGGATATAATATCAATAATGATTCTTAGTTTTAATTGTAAAAAGTGAAAGGGCATAAAATAAATAATTGTTATGCAATATTGGAGAATATGTTGGAGTTTTGGAGATGCTTTTGTCCTCTGAATTCCTGCAACATAATGCTTTATCACTTTCATACATGCAAGGCTCTTTCCATGGCAAGCTGTATGTAGGGCATCACCGTTGTCAATGGCTACTTCCCATCCTCTCAGTGAAAATGGTCCAAATGCTCTGCCACAACACGGCTAATCATCTATTGGTTCTCAATCATGTCAGAATAGGATCCATTGATCCTTTTGCGTCTGTCACTACGCCCAACACTCGTGAGTTTGAAGCTCGTCACAGTCATCCAATCCTTGAATCCTACTTGGAATACCACAGACAAGGTTTAGACTTTCTGGATTCTCAAGAATGCTGCCAATGGATTCTAACTTATACCACGAAGATTCTGATTAAGGAATCTAAGAGATACTCATTCAATCTAATGTAGAACGGAGGTGGTTGTCAGGAACACGTTCATGGATTGAGAATGGTGATGAGTGTCACAGATCATCACCTTCTTTATATTAAAGCGCGAATGAACATTTTAGATAGGAACAAACGTGCTTGAATGGAAAACAGAAATAATTGCATTAATTCATCGAGACGCTACAGAGCTCTTCACCCCCAACAATGGAGTTTAGAGACTCATGCCGTCAAAAAGTATAAAGTTCAGATCTAAAAATGTCCTGAGATACAAAATAAGTCTCTAAAAGTTGCTTAAATACTAAACTGGTAACCTAGGTTTACAGAAAATAAGTAAACTAAGATGGATAGTGCAGAAATTCACTTATGGGGCCCACTTGGTGTGTGCTGGGGCTGAGACTTAAGCTTCTCACGTGCCTGGGCTGTTTCTGAAATTAAACGCCAGGTTGTAACCTGTTTCTGGTGTTCAACTCCAATTTGCAACCTGTTTCTGGCGCTGAACGCCAGAATGCAACATGGAACTGGCGTTGAACGCCAGTTTACGTCGTGTATCTTCGCGCAAAGTATGGACTATTATATATTGCTGGAAAGCCCTGGATGTCTACTTTCAATCCCAATTGAGATCGCGCCAATTGGACTTCTGTAACTCGAAAAATCCATTCCGAGTGCAGGGAGGTCAGAATCCAACAACATCAGCAGTCCTTTTTCAGCCTGAATCAAATTTTTGCTCAGCTCCCTCAATTTCAGCCAGAAAATACCTGAAATCACAGAAAAACACACAAACATATAGTAAAATTCAGAAATATAATTTTTGCCTAAAAACTAATAAAAATATACTAAAAACTAACTAAAACACACTAAAATCTACATGAAATTACCCCCAAAAGCGTATAAAATATCCGCTCATCACAACACCAAACTTAAACTGTTGCTTGTCCCGAAGCAACTAGATAAATAAGATTGAATGGGACTAGTAGCTTTATGCTTCTGAACAGTTTTGGCATCTCACTTTATCCTTTGAAATTCAGAATGATTGGCATCCACAGGAACTCGGAATTCAGATTAGTATTATTGATTCTCCTAGTGTAGTATGTTGATATCTTAACAAGTTACTTTATGAGTCTTGTTCGTGGCCCTAAGCATTTTGTTTTCCAGTATTACCACCGGATACATAAATGCCACAGACACATAACTGGGTGAACCTTTTGGATTGTGACTTAGCTTTTGCTAAAGTCCCCAATTAGAGGTGTCCAGAGTTTCTTAAGCACACTCTTTTTGCCTTGGATCACGACTTTAACCACTCAGTCTCAAGCTTTTCACTTGGACCTGCATGCCACAAGCACATGGTAGGGGACAGCTTGATTTAGCTGCTTAGGCCTAGATATTTCCTTGGGCCCTCCTAATCCATTGTGCTCAAAGCCTTGGATCCTTTTCACCCCCTTTTGTTTTATTTTTTTTGGCTTTTCTTTTTCTTTATCCAATGATTTTTTCACTGCTTTTCTTCCTTCAATAATCAATTTTTTTTTTTTATATTTCTCTTGTTCATCATTCTTTTAAGAGCCAACAATTTTAACATTCATGAAATTCAATATAAGAAAATAGCACTATTCAAGCATTCATTCAGAAAAAAAAAAAAAAAAAAAAAAAAAAAAAATAAATAATTAGAATTTTCCTTATTAAAACTCGAAAAAAATTAAATTGCCTCTTTATTCTAAAAATCTACTATTTTATTCATGTTTAATGATGATGAGAAAAATAAATTATAACTTTATTGGAAATAAAATTAAAATAGATATACTAATTACTACTACTCATATATAACTTCTAAGGTAAATTCCTATAAGAACAACTATCACAGAGTTAAAGCTAAGATTAGGACTCAACAACCTTTATTTTGAAAATTGGATGTTCCTCTAGTCTGTGGGGTGCTTGGTCCTTCAAGACATAGTTTTTGACGCTTCAGTTCCTTCAAGTCATGCCTTTGCTCTTCTTGTTTCCCAACCAGTTTGCAAAGCATGCTATTTTGATTATTCTGTTCTTCCTTTATTTGGTCCAAAGCTTCTTGCAATTTGGTAACAGATGCTTCAAGATGCTCCCAGTATTCAATTTGAGAGATTTTCGGGAGGAATTCCTGTGCTCTCCTCTTGATGGGGTCATCCTGCACTTGTTGTTTTTCCATTGATATTTTGGTGATTGGTCACTGAACTGAGATATACTCAATTATTCCCATCTTTACTCCAGCATCTTTACATAGCATAGAGATTAAGCTTGGATAAGCCAATTTGGCACCTTTGGAGTTCTTATTCGCAATTATGTAAAGTTCACACAAAATCAGCTGATGAACTTCCACTTCTCTTCCTAACATAATACAGTGGATCATCACTGCTCTTTTAATGGTGACTTCAGAGCGGTTGCTAGTGGGCAGTATAAAACGCCCAATGAAGTCTAGCCAGCCTCTGGCGACTGGTTTGAGATCTTATCTCTTGAGTTGATTTGGGGCGCCCTTGGTGCTGGTGGTCCACCTAGTTCCAGGGAGGCATATGTCTTCTAGAATCTTGTCCAGGCCCTTATTTATTCTCATCATTCTCCTATTGAAGGAGTCTGGGTCATCTTTCAGCTGAGGTAGCTTAAAGATCTCCCTAATTTTGTCATGGTGGATGTGAACAATCTTTCCTATGACCAAGGTCCGATAGTCATAGAGGGCAGTTCCAGATATTCTCTGCCTGTCTGTTTGCCACAGATTAAAGTAGAATTCCTGAACCATGTTTCTTCCCACCTTTGTTTCAGGATTAGCTAGGATTTTCCAGTTCCTGTTTCGAATTTGCTCTAGGATCTCTGGATATTCGTCTTCTTTCAGATCGAATTTAACTTCCGGGATCACTAACCTTAGACCCATTATTTTGTAGTAATGGTCTAATGTTCTTTGGTTAAGAACTTCCCTTGATTCCAAAGAGGTTTTGGAATACTCTCTTTCTTGCCTCTTGGAGTAGTTTGTTTTCCTTTAGGAGCCATGATCTTAGTGGGTATGGTTTATTAATCACGGATAAACACACCAAACTTAGAGATTTACTTGTCCTCAAGCAAAAGAAAGGAAAGAAGAGGGATAGAAGGAGAGCTAGTATCGAATGGTGGATGAGAGGAGGGAGGCCGAATGTGGATTTAAAGGGAGGGGGTGGTTTTTTTCGAAAATTTTGAGAAAAGATAAGATAGAAGATATGATTTGTAAAAGATAAATATGATAGCAAAAAGATATAAGTTAAAATTAAAAAGTTGTGAAAGATATTTGAAACAAAAAAAAGAAAAATCTAAATTTTTTTCTGAAAAAGATTTAAGATGAATTTGAAAAGATATTGTTTTTTAAAGTTTTTGAAAAAATTTTGAAAGAAGTTAATGGGATGTGAAAAGGATTTTGTGTTTATAAATTAAGATACATTTGATATTTTTGAAAAAAGGGATTTTAGAAATTAGGATTAAATTTTTGGAATTGAAGGTGAAAGTTTGTTAACATGTTTTATGCAAAGAAATCATGAAAAATATGAAAATTATTTAAAAAAAAATGTGAAGTAAAAACGAATTTACCTCCTCCCCACAATCCTGGCGTTAAACGCCCAAACCACTGCATGTTTTGGGCGTTTTAATGCACATTTCTAAGCCTATCCTGGGCGTTCAACGCCCAGCTATGCTTCTAGCTGGCGTGTTGAACGCCAGAAACGCCTATGTTACTGGGCGTTCAGAAATGCCCAGGACGTTGTTAAATCTAGCGTTAAACGCCCAGAGGATGCTTTCTTTCTTAGTGTTTAACGCACAGAATATGCTTCTTTCTGGCGTTTAACACCCATTTGCTATCTCTATGGCTTGATGAATGAACGCCCAGTAGATGCTTCTTTTGGGCGTTCAACGCCCAAAAACAGCTCTTAATGGGCTTTTCGCACCAGTGAGTTTCCTTTTTTTGCTTTATCCTCTGAATCCTTTTGTAACTCTCTGTGAACTCAAGCAATTGCTATTTTACCTTGGAGATAATTTGACATAAACTATAAAAATCAATTAATAACAAAATAAGCTTTATTAAAATGGCTGGGTTGCTGGGGACGAAATTGTGATCACATCAATGTAGTATTCTTTGTTGTTGTATGTTTTTTGTTTTTATACTTTTCACAACTCCGTTCAACTAACCAGCAAGTGTACTGGGTCGTCCAAGTAAATAACCTTACGTGAGTAAGGGTCGATCCCACAGAGATTGTTGGTATGAAAGCAAGCTATGGTCCACCTTGTTAAAATCTCAGTTAGGCAGATTAAAATTATGGAATTTAGAAAAATCAAATAATAAAAAGAAATAATAAAAAGGGATACTTATGCAGATTCATTGGTGGGAATTCAAGATAAGCATATGGAGATACTGTATGGCTCAGGGACGCCTACTTTCCTACTACTTCAACTCAATCCTTCTTACTCCTTTCCATGGCAAGCTATGTATAGGGGTTACGTTCGACGATGGCTACTTTCAATCTCTCGGGGAAATGATCCTCTGCGGCTGTCACTCGCATGGCTAATCGTCTGGAGGCATCAACCTGGCCGAAGGCTACATCCATCCTCGCAGTGAAACTACGCTCACGCGCTCTGTCACAGCACGGCTAATCACTGGTTGGTTCCCTGCTCCTACTGGAATAGAATCCCTTGATTCTTTTGCGTTCTGTCACTAACGCCCAGCACTTACGAGTTGAAGCACGTCACAGTCATTTATTACCGAAATCCTACTCGGAATACTCATAGACAAGGTTAGACTTTCCGGATTCCCAGGATCCTACTCTGTTGCATGTAGAACGAAGTGGTTGTCAATCACGTGCGTTCATAAGTGGAAGAAATGATAATGAGTGTCACATAATCATCACATTCATTCATGTTCTTGGGTACGAATGAATATCTTGGAATAAGAATAAGAGAGATTTGAATAAAAGAGAATAGAATTGCATTAATACTTGAGGTACAGCAAGAGCTCCACACCTTAATCTATGGTGTGCAGAAACTCCACCGTTTAAAAATACCATAAGTAAAAAGGTTTCAGGCATGGCCGAATGGTCACCCCCATGATCTGAGAACTAATCGTCCAAGATATCTAATACACTAGTAAAAGTCCTATTTATAATAAACTAGCTACTAGGGGTATATGAGTAAGTAATTGGATGCATAAATCCTTCCGGGGCCCACTTGGTGTATGTTTGGAGCTAAGTTTGATCAATCCACGAGCTGAGGCTTCTCTTGGAGTTGAACTCCAAGTTATGACGTGTTTTGGGCGTTCAACTCCGGATCATGACGTTTTTCTGGCGTTTAACTCCAGACAGCAGCATGAACTTGGCGTTCAACGCCAAGTTACGTCGTCAATTCCGAATAAAGAATGGACTATTATTATTGCTGGAAAACTCTGGATGTCTACTTTCAAAGCGATTGAGAGCGCGCAAATTGAAGTTCTGTAGCTCCAGAAATCCATTTCAAGTGCAGGGAGGTCAGATTCCAAACAGCATCAGCAGTCCTTTTGTCAAGCCTTTTTCAGAGTTTTGCTCAAATCCCTCAATTTCAGCCAGAATTTACCTGAAATCCACAGAAAACATACAAACTCATAGTAAAGTTCCAGAAATGTGAATTTAACATAAAAACTAATGAAAACATCCCTAAAGGTAGCTTGAACTTACTAAAAATTACCTAAAAACAATGCCAAAAAGCGTATTAAATTATCCGCTCATCACAACACCAAACTTAAATTGTTGCTTGTCCCCAAGCAACTTGAAAATCAAATAGGATAAAAAGAAGAGAATATACTATAAATTCCAAAATATCAATGAATTTAATTATAATTAGATGAGCGGGACTTGTAGCTTTTTGCTTCTGAACAGTTTTTGGCATCTCACTTTTTTTCCCTTTGTAGTTCAGAGTGATTGGCGTCTCTGGGAACTTAGAATTTTGGATAGTGTTATGACTTTCCTAGTTAAGCATGTTGATTCTTGAACACAGCTACTTATGAGTCTTGGCCGTGGCCCTAAGCACTTTGTTTTCAGTATTACCACCGGATACATAAATGCCACAGGACACATAACTGGGTGAACCTTTTCAGATTGTGACTCAGCTTTGCTAGAGTCCCCAGTTAGTGGTGTCCAGACCTCTTAAGCACACTCTTTTTGCTTAGGATCACGACTTTAACCACTCAGTCTACAGCTTTTCACTTGGACCTTTCATGCAACACAAGCACATGGTTAGGGACAGCTTGATTTAGCCGCTTAGGCCTGGATTTATTTCCTTGGCCCTCTATATCCATTGATGCTCAAGCCTTGGATCCTTTTTACCCTTGCCCTTTTGGTTTTGGCTGATTGGCTTTTTCTGCTTGCTTTTCTTTTTCTTTCTATTTTATTTTTTTTTGCCATTTTTTTGTAAGCTTTTGCTTTTTTCACTGCTTTTTCTTGCTTCAAGAATCAATTTTTCATGATTTTTTTTTCAGATCATCAATAACATTTCTCTTGTTTCATCCATTCTTTCTAAAGAGCCAACAATTTTAACACTCATAAACACAATATCCAAAAGACATATGCACTGTTCAATTCTCTTTCAAAAATCAAAAACATGAATCAAAAAAAAAAAATCAATATAATTAAATTAAATTCAAGGATGAATTCGAAATTCATGTACTTCTTGTCTTTTGAATTAAAACATTTTTTCATTTAAGAGAGGTTGAAGGATTAATGGATTTTATTCATAGCTTTAAGACATAGTTACTACATACTAATGATCATGAAATGAAAGCAAAACAAACATAGATTAAACAACAACATTAAAAACCGAAAACAGAAAGAAATAAAGAACAAAGGAATGAATCCACCTTTATTGGCGTCTTCTTCTTGAAGGACCAACAATGTCCCTTAAGCTCTTCTATGTCCCTTCCTTGCCTTTGTTGCTCCTCCCTCATGTTGCTTCTTTGATCTTCTCTTATTTCTTGGAGAATGATGGAGTGCTCATGATGTTCCACCCTTTAATTGTTCCACATTGTGACTCAAATCTTCTAAGGAGGTGTTGGTTGCTCCAATAGTTGTTGGGAGGAAATGCATCCCTTGAGGCATCTCAGGAATTTGTTGATGATGAGCTTCCTTCATGTTTCTTGGAGAACCGTGCATGGTTTCTCTTGTTTGCTCCATCCTTTTCTTGGTGATGGGCTTATCCTTCTTCAATGGAGGGTGCTCCTTCTATGAATAACTCCAGCCTGAGTAACAATAGATGGCAAATAAGGTGAGGGAAAGCTAGCCTTGCCATGGTGGGTGAGGACTTATCGGCTATTTTGTAGAGTTCATTGGAGTGACCTCATGAAACTTCTACTTCCTCTCAATCATGATGCTATGGATCATGATGCTCCGATCCACAGTAACTTCAGATCCGGTCGCTTAAGTAGGAATGATAGAGCGTTGAATGAAACTAAACCATCCTTTAGCCACAGGCTTGAAGATCCAGTCTTCTTAGTTGAACTGGCTTGCCTTTGGAATCTATTCTCCACTGAGCTTCCTTCCACAATATGTTCCATAAGGCTTGGTCCAACCTTTGATTAAGTTGACCCTCTAGTGTAGGGGTTCATCCCTTGCATCATAGGCAAGTTGAAAGCCAACCTCATATTTTCCGGACTAAAATCTAAGTATTTCCCCCGAACCATTGTGAGATAGTTCTTTGGATCTCGGGTTCATACTTTTTGATCATGGTTCCTTAGTGGATCCAATGCATTGGCATAGAACTCTTGAAACATCAATATTTCTGACTTGTTGTATGGGGTTGGTTAGACTTCCCAACCTCTTCTTTGGATTTTCGTTCGGATTTCCGGATACTCATCTTTTTGAGCTTGAAAAGGGAAAAAATCACTTCTTCTTTGCCACAAACATCATAGAAGTGGTCTTGATTGCTCTTGGAGATGAATCTTTCCATCTCCCATGACTCGGATGTGAAAGCTTCTTGTCTTCCCTTTCCCTTTCTAGAGGATACTCCAGCCTTAAGGTGCCATTGTGGTAATGGAAAAACAAAAGCTTATGCTTTTACCACACCAAACTTT
>QBTX01001700.1:0-34822 GCA_003063285.2 Arachis monticola | reverse complement strand
GACTTTTACTATGAGTTTGTGTATTTTTCTGTGATTTCAGTAATTTCTGGCTGAAATTGAGGGACTGAGCAAAACTCTGATAAAAAGGCTGACAAAAGGAGTGCTGTTGGATGTTGTGAATCTGACCTCCCATGCCACGCTCAAAATGGATATTTGGAGTACCAAGAACTCCAATTGGCGGGCGCTCTTCAAAGGCGTTTTAGAAAGTAGACATCCAGAGCTTTCCAGCAATATTTAAGAGTCCATACTTTTATTCGGAATTTGATGACGTAAATTGGCGTTGAACGCCATAGTTCATAGCTGCTGTCTGAGTTAAACGCCAGAACACATACGTCATGAATCCGGACGTTGAAACGCCCAAAACACGTTATTACTTGGAGTTCCAACTCCAAGAAAAGCCTCCGCTCGTGAATAATCAAGCTCTCAGCCCAAGCATCAACCAAGTGGGCCCCGGAAAGTGGATTTATGCATCAATTTCTTACTCATGTAACCTTAGTAGTCTATTCTAGTATAAATAGGATAAGTTTAACTATTGTATTAGACATCTTTTTGACAGTGTTAATCTTTTGGAATTTTAGTCTTTGATCATTCAGTGTCTTCTTGATCATTCAGGAGGCTGGCCATTCGGCATGCCTGAACTTTACTTTATGTATTTTTCAACAGTGGAGTTTCTGCACACCATAGATTAAGGGTGTGGAGCTCTGCTGCTACCTCAAGTTTCAATATAAATTACTATTAACTTTCTATTCAATTCCTATTATTATTATCTCAAGAATTACGTTGCACAACATTTGATGAATGTGATGATCCGTGACACTCATCATCATTCTTACATAATGAACGCGCTGAACACAACCACTTCCGTTCATCATGAAAAACAGGCTGCATGCATATCTTTAGATCCCCCAACAGAATCTTTGTGGATAAGCTAGATAATGGCGGCATTCATGGGATTCCGGAAAGTCTATACCTTGTCTGTGGTATTCCGAGTAGGATCTGGGATCCGAAAGTCTTTAACTATGTCTGTGGTATTCGAGTAGGATTCCGGTTTGAAATGACTGTGACGCAGGCTTCAAATCCTTGGAAGGCTGGGCGTGATGACAAACGCAAAAAGATCAAGGGAATTTACTCCAACCTGATTGAGAACACGACGAGATTGATTAGCCGGCTGTGACAGAGCATTTGGACCATTTTCCACTGAGAGGATGGGATGTAGCTATCACAATGGGTGATTGCTAACCAGAAGATTGCCCATGCGTGGACAGCACAAGGACCATTTTCCCGAGAAGGATTTAAAGTAGCATTGGAATGATGGTGATGCCCTCACATACAGCTGCCATGGAAAAGAGTAAGTAGAAGGATTGGGATGAAGAGTAATATTGGAAAGTAGAGATTCGAGAGGAATTCTTAGCATCTCCACACGCTCTTATCTGAAAATTCCCACTATTGATCTACATAGGTATTTCCTATCCTTTTTTATTTTTATTTATCTTTTAAATTATCTAATTCCAATTACATTTGGCCCTATGAATCCACTTAACTGAGATTTACAAGGTGACCATAGCTTTGCTTCATACCAACAAATCTCCGTCGGGATCGACCTTACTCACGTAAGGTTACTTGGATGACCAGTACATTGCTGGTTAAGTTGAACGAGTTTGTGTCCACAATATTGAAGCAAGCTGAATTTTGCAAAAATACACATAACAAAGGATCACAATTTCATCCACAAGTTTTTGGCAGCCGTTGCCGGGGGATTGTTTTCGAGTATGGACAACTGACGGTTCATCTTGTTGTTCAGATTAGGTAATTTTCTTTTCAAAACTTTTTTCAAAATTTTCTTTTTCTTTTTCGTTTTTCAAAAATATTTTTCGAAAAAATTTTTTTTAATAAAATCAACAAAAAACTCATAAATCAGCTATAAAAATAAAAAATATTCGTGTTTCTTGTTTTGAGTCTTGAGTCAATTTTTAAGGTTTGGTGTCAATTGCATGTTTAAAAATTTTTTCTGCATATTTTCGAAATTCATGCATTCATGGTGTTCTCATGATCTTGCAAGTTGTTCTTGGTTCTTTCTTTTGTTCTTTATTTTTTCTTTTTTTTTTTTTGTGTCTTTTGTTGTTTTCATGTCGATTTTTGCCATTAATATTTTCCAAGCATTAAAAAATTTCTAAGTTTGGTGTCTTGCATGTTTTCCTTTGCAATCAAAAATTTTTTTCAAAATTATGTTCTCTGATGCTTTCATCATGATCTTCAAAAAAAGTTTTTCTTTGGTGTTCATCTACATATGCATTGTCTGTGTCATGCGATGATCATTGGTGTTGATCCAAAAATTTTCATTTATTTGGTGTCATTTTTTATGTTTTCTCTCTCAATCTTTAAAATTAAAAAATAAAAAATATCTTTTCTTATTTCCTCAAAAATTTCAAAATTTGGTTTTTTTGACTTGGTCAAAAATTTTTAAAATTATTGGTCTTACAAAAAATAAAATCAATTTTCAATTTTAAAAATTTTATCTTTTAATAAATTTTTTCAATAAATCTTATCTTTTTCATTTTCTTATTATTTTCGAAAACTTTAAAAAAAATGTTTTGTTTTCAAAATATTTTCAAAAATCTTTTTCTCATCTTTATATCATTTTTTCGAAAAATTCACTAATAATTATGTGATTGATTCAAAATTTGAAGTTTGTTACTTTTCTTGTTAAGAAAGGTTCAATCTTAAGTTCTAGAATCTTATCTTGAATTTGTTGTTAGTGAAGTAAGTAATTTTAAATTAAAATATTAATCTTTTTATCTTTATCTTATCTTTTTTCAAAAAATTTTATTCTTTTTCATAAAAACAAAAATTATCAAAATCTTACTACCTATATCTTCTTATCTTCTTATTTTTTAAATTTGATTTATATTTTTTTCAACTAACTTTTTGACTTGTTTGTTTCTTATCTTTTTCAAACACCTAATCTTTTCTTCTTTTTTTATTTTCTTGAAAATATCTCACCCTTTTTCTTAAAATAAATCTTTTTAATTAATTTAATTAGTTTTATTTAAATTTAACTTATTTCTCTCATTTTTAATTTTCGAAAATCACTCACCAAAATTTTTTTTTAAATTATTTTCAATTTTCCTATCTCCATTAAAAAAAATTTCTATTTAATTATTTAAATACTTCAACATTTCTCTTCACCTCTCCCATCTAAATATCCGAACCACTCTTTTCATTCTTCTCCCCGTTCTTTTTCTACTAAATAAAAGGAATATCTTATACGTGACGTAGAGTTCCTCTTTCTTGTTCTTGTTTTCTTCTCTTTTCATATGAGCCAAGGAACCAAGGATAAAGGCACTCTTGTTAAATTGATCCAGAACCTGAAAGGATCTGAAGAGGAAAAATTAAGAGAAGCCCTAAGGTTACAACAATCTAAAGGTAACTTTCAGAAATATTTAGAAAAGAGAAGGAGATGGCGCCGAAAAATAATAATAAATGCAAGGAGAATGCTTGTGATTCACAAAGCAACGACCAAATTTGGATGGAAGAAGCTTCCAATTCCTTGCCATTGGAGCCCATAATTTTGAGCTTGAAACCTCAGCTAGTTGCCTAATGCAACAAAAACTGAAAGTTTAATGGACTTCCATTGAAGATACCTTACTAGTTTTTAACTGAGTTTTGCAGATTTGTGAGATTGTTAAACGAATGGGAGTTGATCCTGAAGTCTACAACTCATTGCTTTTCCCTTTCTGCTGTGAGGAGACAGAGCTAGAATATGTTTGGATTCACAACCTAAGGATAGGCGTTGGACTCTTGGGATAAGCTGGTCACGGCCTTCTCTTGGATAATTTTTCCTCCTCAAAAGCTGAGCAAGCTTAGAGTGGATGTTCGACCTTCAAGAAAAAGATGGTGAATCCCTCTATGAGCTTTTGAAAGATACAGTGATGCCAGGGCATTTAGGCTAGTTTCTACTAGATTTTTCTGTTAGTTTAAGTTGTTTAATGCACTTTCTTGAGCTTTAAGTAACCAAGAATGGTTAATTGAATAACAAAGCAATGAACCCTCCAAACAATATGATTTTTGATGCAAAATTCCTATGAGTTTTTAGTATATTACTAGAATCTAATGAATGGATAGATTTCTCATGAAATTTTGAAGTTTTGATGCAGTTGTTTGGATGATTTCAGGGATGAAGAGGCTAGGCAAGGAAGCAACAAAAATCCAATAAAGAAGCTTGAAATCCACATGTGGAGTTTTAAGTTTCAGTTTAAAGCTTGAAACTGGAAACTTAAACTGACAAGCCATATAATGCTAGCAGGTGGCAGTTTAAGCTCCAAGTTTAAGCTTTAAACTGGAGCTTAACACAGGAATCTATGAAGCTGTAAATCTGGCGTTTAACTTCAGTTTAACCTTAAACTGGAAGTTAAAAGCAGATGTAGAAGCACCCAGGTAGCTTCATTTCCCACGTTTAAGCTCCCAGTTGTAACCTAAACTGAGCTTAAAGTGTTCGACCAGAATTTGTCTCCAGGGTTACTTTCTCATTTCCACGTTTAACTCCCTAGTTTAAGTCATAAACTGAACTCTAGACGTGTTCGACCAATTATTCCTCCAGGGTGCTTTTCCTCAATTTCACGTTTAAGCTTTAGTGTAAGGTTAAACTGAAGATTAAACGTGTTCGACAATTCACCCTCCAAGATGCTCTTCCATTTCCACGTTTAAGCTTCAGTTTAACCTTAACTGAAGCTTAAACGTGCTTATTATTCACAACTCAGGCAGGTTGCAACGTTTTTTAAGTTGAAGTTTAAGCTTAAACTGCAAACTTAAACGCCACTTAGGAAAGGGTTTTCTGGGCCAAGGATAATTGCAGTTTAAGTTAGTACTTTGAGGCACAAACATTGACTTAAATCACTTACTCTGGTATGAAACCCAATGATTATCATGTTTATGGGATTGGCCTGAAGAATTGATGAGTCTGGAATTTCAATTTTTGAGTCCTGTGTCATTATTGATTATCACTAAGTTGGCTCAATGAATGTTACAGATTGGACCAGCAGCTCTCATCAGAGATTCTTGGATCATAACCCAAAGCAAAGGAAATCAGGAAACGGCCTCCAAAGCCCAGAAACACAACAGAAGTCATTTAAAGTGTATATAGGAATAGAATTTTAAGTTAGAAGGACTTCTATTACTTCTATCTGCAGATCATTTTGGCTGTTTTTCATACTTTTTGTAATTGAATTCAGAGCTATGATCACTAACACACCTTCACTTGGGGTTAGGGGCCTTCAATCTGTAATTCAAACTGCAAATCAATAATAGTTTTTAAAAATCTCTCTTCAAATCATTTTCTCATGAAATTTTGTTAAGAAAGCTTCTCGAATTAATTCCATTCGTTAGTTGTCTTGGGAAGAAACTATCATAATTGGAATCTTTCGGAACTTGGGAAAGAATGGAGGATTCATGCTAGAGAAGCTTTCTCACAGTGAAGTTGGATTGGGGTTTGTGATGGATATAGTGACATGTAATCCTACCAATTGTGGTTCATGAAACATGTGTGTATAATCAGAGATCGAGCAATCATCTCTTCTTATGAACAGTTAACCAAGGGAATTGGGATCTGTTTGTTTTTAGAGGAGAATTTGGTGAGCCCAGAGGGATTGGGATCCTATAGAAGATTGCCAAGCAAAATTCAATGAATGCATTTGGTTGAGGAAGGGATAAAAATGTGTTGATTGGAGATCTCAATTATCTCCTGAAACCAATGGAATTTCCCGTTTCTGATCTAACACTTTCTCTTTACATTCTGCAATTTAAATTTCATGCAATCACCCCCATCCCCTTTTTAATTTCAGCAATTTAGCTTCTCGCTCTTTAATTCATGCAAATTTAGATTGTCCGAAATTTTCATCTAAATCTTGATTCGCTCAACTAGAACACAACTCCTAATCCGATTGCTCACTCAACCAATCCTTGTGGAATCGACCTCACTCTTTCTTGTGAGTTTTTACTTGACGATAACCGGTTGCACTTCGGGAGGAATTTTTGCCGATTGTGCAGTTCCTAAAATCGTAGCTATCAAGGTTTATGGCTATCAAGTTATTGGCGCGTTGCCGGGGGATTGGTTTTCGTATTGACAATTCTAAATTGAAGTATAACTAGATGAGCATTTTTCTTGCTTTTGTTAATTCAGTTCAGTTACTTTTAGAATTTTTTTTTTTGCCCTTGTTTACTTGTTAGCTTTCTTCTTATGCCTTTAGAATTCTAAGCAACTAACTCACTGACACACTAAACTATTTGAATTAATTCCTTAACTACTCTAACCATATCTTCCATTAACCAAGGTATTCACTTGTTTGTTGCCCTGTGCTGTTGTTTTGTGTATGGAAGGTAGGAGAGGAGAGATATCAACTCCTCCATATACGAACCAGAGAGGACCCTTCATAACTTAGGAAGGGAAGCAAGGGGAAAAGAGTACTGGGAGAAAGAAGAATCCGAAGGAGAAAATACTGAGGAATTTAAAAAAAAAAAAAGGCTCTTAAGCATTCATAACATGGGAAATAGAGAAGTTCACAACCATGAGAAGGCTGATGGAAACAATGCCCATTCCTGAGAGAGGAGGGTTCTTGGTTCATACATAAAACCACCCTCTGGGAATTGTGGTAGTAGCATACAGAACCAAACCATTCTAGCCAAAATTTTGAACTCAAACCACAACTAATATCACTGGTGGAGAATCATTGTTCTTTGGTGGGATTGCTAATGAAGATCCAAACCAACATTCAAAATTCCTGAGAATTTGCGACACTGTGAAATCCAATGGAGTCCAGGAAGATGCCTATAAACTTCTACTTGATTCCCATTTTTCACTTAGGAAAGGCGCTAAGTGGCTAGAATATTCCCAACGGGGGAGCCTAACAACTGTGGATAGAGGTGGAAAGCAATTTCTGGCACGTTTCTACCTCCCCACAAAAGGTCAATAAGCTTCGATCTGTAGGTTCAGACTTTTAGACACCAAGATGGTGAAACTCTCTAGCAGCATGGGAGAGATTCAAGGATTTACAAGGAAATGCCCACCAGACATGTTCATGACTGGGTGCCATTTGCCATATTTTTCTATGATGGAACTTTCTTATGAATAAGGAGGCTGCTTAAACCATTCTCAGGAGGTTCATTGAACAGGAAAAGACTGGGGAAGAAGCCATTGAAGTATTGAGACAATGGCTGAGAAGAGTACTACTATAGCTTCAGAGAGACAACACTAAAGGAGTCATGGAGCCTGAACCATGTTGATACAATTTAGCCCAAAACAAGGTGTTTGCCAAGCAACTAGCGGAGCTCACCAGGAATTTAAAAACAAATCAAGTGGCTGCAATACACACACACAAGATAGAGGAAGTAACATGAAGATGGATCTGGGAAGAGGCCAACTATTTGGGAAATCAACAAAGGCCACCATATGATCCAAATTCCAACACACTTACAACCATGTGGAGAACCATCCCTAACTTGGGTGTGGGAAACCAGCAAACCAACCAAAAACCACATAACCTTACATACCCAACCAACATAACAATTCCAATTACCAAATCTCAACCAGAAGATCATACACAAGCCATCAGAAAACACTTACTCCCAACCACAATATGGCCAAAAATAATCAACCTTCGCCAACTAAGTCCGAAGCCAACAATTTCAAGATCAATAAACGGAGAGGAGTAGCAAGAACAGCAGCCAACATATAGGACATAAAGTAAGCTTAGGGAGAGTGAGATCTACCCCTTAAGGAACCATGTGAACACCAAAGGATGGAGTCTCAGAGTAGGAGCATCTCAACAGGCCCCCAAGTCAACTGCAGTGTTCCTAGTGACCAGGAAAAGAATCCAAAGTGGAACAAAAGGGAGTGAGAGGGAGAGAATGCTAAGGCTATCACCATAATAAGGAAGTCTCAGAGAAGAAGGAATCAGACCTCCAGATAGTGAGCCGGAAATCTTGAAAGAAGGTGTGGAAAGAAGCTAAGCAGGAAAGTGATAACTGATGCAAGCCAAGTGAACTGATCATCAAAAAAAGGCATGCTGTTAAATATCTCTTCCAAAGACACCATAGGCTGATCCTCAACACGGTTATGGAGCGTATGAGTAAAAACGTCCGAAAAAACATATTCCAATCTCTACTCATCATAAGTTCTCCCATCATCATATATCCCTTCTGAGAGTCTCCAGCAATGCTACACAAATCATAGTATGTAGGATAGAGAATTGGCTAGCAAGAAAACATGTTGAAGAAGGACCACTGTATCTCCTCCAGAAATGTGAATTTAACATAAAAACTAATGAAAACATCCCTAAAAGTAGCTTGAACTTACTAAAAACTACCTAAAAACAATGCCAAAAAGCGTATAAATTATCCGCTCATCAATCTCCAAAGTCTCCTTTAGGCTAAAAGAGGATGAGTACCTAGAAATCCAACAAGAAATCTGGAGAACAGATTGGGAAGTCCTAACCAATTCTATCTCGGAGGTTGGAATACAAATGGTGCAAGAATTTTATGCCAATGCTTGGGTCACCAAAAAGCATGATATTAGTGTGAACCTACAGCGCAAGAACTAGTGCACCATGGTGAGAGAGCAACTCTTAGATTTTATCCCAGAAAGTGTAAGAGTGGCACTCAAACTACCACAAATGCTAGGAGACCCACACGCTTACACCAAAAGGGTCAGTTCTAATCAGAGGTTGGAGCAAGTGCTCACTAACATCTGTGTATAAGGAGCCCAATAGAGGCTAGACGTGCACGACAGGCCCTACCAACTGAGTAGGCTTGATCTCAAGCCTGTAGCTAGATGATGGTTGGAGTTTATCCAACACTCCATCAGCCGTACAAGTAACCGATCTGAGGTTACCATAGATTGAGCAATAATGATCCACTCTATTATGCTTGGGAATGAGGTGGAGGTACATGAGGTGATACCTCAAGAATTATACAAGGTAGCAGAAAAGTCCTCCACCCAAGCGAGGTTGGTATTCCTACATCTCATTTGTCATCTATGCAATTCAGCTGGAATTGTCATAAAAGAAGGATGGAGCATGTTAGAGAGCATGTGCACGCACCACAACAAGAACTTGTGCCGCCGCCTCAACCAAATATCACTGAAATACCTCAAGGGATGTTTTTTCCTCTCCGTGACTATTGGGATCAATTACATACCTCAATAAGGGAGCTAAGCTCAAATGTGGAGCAGCTGAGGGTGGAGCACACGGAGCACGCCACTACCCTCCATCAAATGAGAGAAGATCAAAGAAGGATGATGGAGGAGCAGCAAAGACAAGGGCGTGAGATAGAGGAGGTCAAACGCTCCATTGGACTTTCAAGAGGGAGCAGTAGCCACCGTCACTAAGGTTGTTAAGTCCCATTACCCCTCTCTGTCCTATTATGTTTTTAGTGTACTTTAGTTTACTGTCTGTTTTCTTTTCTAAGTTCATGATCACAAGTAGTCCTTTATCATTTTCCTAGTTTTATCTTTTGTTTTATTTTCTGTTATAAAATATCCATTGTATCCCACCATGCTTAAAAGAAAAAAAAATGTATTTGAAAAAGAAATAGTGAGATGCATGAACTTTAAGTTTGTCATGAGTTACTCCACTTGTTTTGAGGTGGCCTTGCATTTATTTCTGAATGTATGAATTAACAGTGCATAATTGATATTGGATTTGAGAATATTGACTCTGGAAAGAAAAAAGTATTTAGAGAAACATTATTAACTTTCTTAAACATCAAAAACATTGATTCTTGAAGCAAGAAAAAGCAGTAGATAAAGAAAAATAAAAAGAAAAAGAAAAAGAAAAAAAGAATGCTAATAACAGAAAAATCAAAAGAGCAAAGATCCAAGGCTTTGAGCATCAATGGTTAGGAGGGCCAAAAATTAGCCTAAAAAACTCAAATGAGTTGCTATCCCTAACTAAATGCTTGTTGTGTGAAGGTGTCAAGTAAAAAACTTGAGACTGAGCAGTTAAAGTCGTGATCCAAAGCAAAAGATTATGCTTAAGAAAAGGGTTCCCCCAGTCAAGTGCATGTGGCGTTTATGTATCTGGTGGTAATACGGTAAAACAAAATGCTTAGAGTCACGGCTAGGCTCAAAAAGGTGCAAAGCACCAAAAGAAGCTGTGTTCAAGAATCAAGAAGAGCTAAACTAAGAGAATCAATAATATCATCCAGATTCTAGTTCCAAGAGATGTCAACATTTCTGAACTTCAAAGGAAAGTGAGATGCCAAAACTGTTCAGAAGTAAAGAGCTGTTAGCCTTACTCATCATTTGGAACTGAGCTTCATTGAAAAAATTATTGTATCTTCCTCTTACTTTTAGTCCTACTTGTTTTTGGTTACCTGAGGACAAGTGATGAATAGCCTAAAGCACGTTAGGAATTTTCACAAAATAGATTTTCTTTGCTAGCGTAGTTCCAAACCCAAACAATTGACCATCAATTAAATTTAAATTCAAAGATGTCACAAATCAAATCAAAATTAACTGAGAGTATTTAGACTCCCGGGTCGTTCTCCCTAGGAATTAGTGACAACAAGTGCATACAATTTTGGTTGTGGAAGGCAAAGGGGTTTTCAACAATTGAAAGCAATAAAATAAAGGAATTAAAGAACAAGACAAAATTGAAATTAATAAACTAAATAAGGAATAATAGAACTATGAATGTAATATAGATAAGTAAAGCTATAAAGTGAGTGAAAAGTGGTTTAAAGCGTAAATGAAACCTTGACTTGGGATGAGTTATGGAATCCCTTCCTTACCATAACCACAACTATGATAATTATGATGGATTAATCTCACTAAGTCAACCCTTAAAATTGAAGGATAAGTCAAGTGAGCATAATTGTTATTAATCCTCAAATCCTAGTTAACTTACCAAATTAATTGGTAAAAAGCTAGCGTTAGTGGAAACAATAACAACTAACAACCCAATAATTATCACTAAATACTGGACATTATGGCTCTAGTAATCCATAAATTTATTTCCCCCAAGTCAAGGGGTGGAAATCTACGTCATATCTAAGGTTGGCATTTTATCAAACACATAGAAGTCAAAAACATAAAACATGGCAAAATTGAGAAAATGGTAAAAGCTATGAACCATAAATGATCAAAATCAATAAAAGTAACTCAAACAAACATGTAATGATCATCAAACTTCAAATTAAACAACTAGGAATCCAAAATTGAAAGACTATGTAAATATTGACAAGAGAAATGGAAAGATGAGAAAGTGTAGAACAAGTAATGTAATTGAAAGAGACAATTAAAGAAATACTTACAATGTAAATTGCAAAATCCAAAAGCAAGACTTGAAGTATAAAATGCTACAAACCCTAACTAAACCCAAAGAGAGAATTCCCTAATCTACACTACTGCTACTCCTACTATGTAAAACTATGAAAAATTATGTCTAAGTCCTAATGCCTTCATATGTCTTCAATTCCCCTTGATATAACACTTCATTTCAGCCTTGAGCCTTCAAAAATTGGGCCAAAAGGCCTCAGAAATTACGCAGCACATGGCTTTTTAATGGAAGCATGCGCTGGTGCTTCATACGCACAGATGTGTGCATATGCAAACTTTGCTAAATTTTCTCCTGTGCGTACGCACAGTGGGTTGTGCACACGCACACTAGATGAATCCTTCTTGTGCGTATGCACGCATGGCTGCACTCTTCTCCTCTGTTTTCTTCATGTTTTCTCCCTTTTTGCATCCTTTCTTCCACTTCTACCAAACCATTCTTGCCTCTAGGACCTGAAATCACTTAAGAAACATATCACGGCATCGAATAGAATAAAAGTGGGATTAAATTGCTCAATTTAAGCATAAAAACACATGTTTTCACATTTAGGTTCAATTTAGGGATCAAAGACAAACGTATGCTATTTTAGTGAATAAGTGTGAGTTTATATGATGAAATCCAGTCAATTCAAGCTAAAATATATCGTCAAATATGGACTCATCAACAAGCAACAGTTTAAGTTTGGTGTTCTGATGAAAGGATATTTTATACACTTTTTGGCATCATTTTCTTAGTGTTTTCAGTATGTTTCGTTAAGTTTTATTATGTTTTAGTAGGTGATGAGTCCATATTTTCCGATATATTTTAGCTCGATTTGGATGGATTTCATCACATAAACTCACACTTAGGCACCAAAATAGCATACTTTTGTGTTTTGTCCCTAAATTGAACTTAATTACGAAAACATGCAATTTTATGCTTGAAATGAGCAATTTAATTCCACTTGTATTCCATTTGATGCCATGACATGTTTGTTGAGTAATTTCAGGTCATAGAGGCAAGAATGGATAGCCAAAAGTGGAAGAAAGTATATACAATGGAGAACACTTGAAGAAAACAAGAAAGAGTACACACAGACAAGTGTCCATGCGCACAAGTACCCGTGCGTACGCACAAGAAGGAATTAGCATGTGTGCGTATGCACAACTACCTGTGCATACACACAAGACTCTACACATGGTTTCATTAATGAAACACATGCTACACAATTTCTGAGGGCTTTTTACCCATTTTGGAAGGTTTGAAGCCTAAATTAGAGTGTTATATCAAGGGGAATTCAACACATATCAAGGGAGCTCACTTAGATAGTTTAATTTCATAATTAGGAGTAGGAGTAGTGTATAGTAGATTGCTCTCCTAGGGTTTTCTTCAATTCTCAATTGTAGCATTTTATAGCAAGCTTTGATTTTGGATTTTGATTCTTTAATTTTAAGTACTCTCAATTTTCTCTTTAATTATCACATTTTCAAGTTACATTGTTTATATTGCAATTTTGAGTTTCTTAAAGTTTTGATTGATGAATTTTATGTTTTATGCCCTATATATGCTTGAGTGCTTGTTTATAGTTGGTTTTGTGAATATTTTGGTTATAGCTTTTATTTGTCTTTGCAATTTTTCATGTTTTACTTTTAAGCCCACAAGGTGTTTGTGAAAGTGCCAATTATGAGTTTTGAGTAGATTTTCACCCCTTGGCTTCGGATATGTGTTCCTAGGATACTAGAGTCATAATGTCTGACATTTAGTGTTAATTTATGGGTAGTTAGTTGACTCTTGTTTCCATTGACGCTAGCTTTTTATCAACTAGTTTGGTAAGTTAGCTAGGACTTATGTATTAAAGTCAATTATGCTTGCTCAACTTACTCTTCGATGTTAGGGGTAGACTAAGCGAGATTGACTCATCATAATTATCATAGTTGTGGTTATGAAATGATAGGATTCCTTGGATCCCACTCCCAAGTCAAGGCTTTTTATGCATTTATAACATTTTCACTAGTTTTGATCTTGTTTCCTATTTATTGCATTGATACCAATTTTGATCATTGCTTCTTTCTTTTATTTCTTGGTTCTTTTAATCTTTTGTTCTTTGATTGCAAAACCACTTTGTCCTCACAACCGAAGGCGGATAACACTTCAATTGCATTCCTATGGAGAATGACCCAAGGTTGAATTACTCTTGATCTCAGTTTATATCTTGTTTGAATTTAACATTTGATTGATTTCCAATTGTCGAGTTTGGACTATACTTGCAACAGACAAATTTTACTTTTAGTGTGAAAATCCAAACCTATGCTTTTGGTCAGTCGTCAAATTTGGCGCCGTTGCTGGGGAACGCAATTGGTGTTATATCTTAGGTTATTGTGAATATGTTAATAGTGTAAATAGTTTACTTTTTGGTTATTTGGTTGTTTTTGCTAATATTTAGGTGTTTGTTTTCTTGTTTTATTGATGTCTTTTATTTTTATTTTCTATTTTCTTTATGAGTTATCACCCTTGTTGCTTGGAGCTTTTTTGTAACTATTTTGTAGGGTATGATGAATTCAAATTGGGATTGCATAATGGAATGGGAGAAGCGATGGAAGGAGGAGCATTCTTCTCCATGCTACAACGAGCCAAATCTTTCCCCACACTCTTCCCTATATGAATATCAAACCCAAAGATATGAAAGATACCCCATACACAACCTCCAACCACCAAACCTTCAAGTACCATATCATACACTTCTATAGAATCAAAATGTCTATACACCTTGTTACGAACCATATGAACCATCATCCCCTTATACACCACCTCGATTTCCCCACCTACATGAACTACCTCCCACATATACAACCTTCTTTCCAACCTTCAAATCTTCTTTTCCACCTAAATGTGTAGTTTTCGAACCCTTGCCCCAAGAAGAACAAGACCTTCAAGTATTCTTCCAAGAGCAAGAAGGGTTCTGAAGGAAGCAAGGGGAATTCATGGCTACCATAGCCAAAACAGTGAACCGCTTAGCCTCACTACACTCAAGCAATCAAGACATTCCTCTTGAAGAATATGGAGGAGCAACAAATGAGTGTAGAGAGGAGAATAAAATGGAGCCACAAGGGAAAGAAGAAGAGATAGAGCATGAATTAGAACAAAAGGGAGAAAGTGGAGTACTGAAATTGAGGAGAAAAAAGGAGAATTGAGGGAGATTGATCAAGATGAGGATTCCATCATTAATGATTTTTGTCCTCCTTAGTTAATCCCCTTAATAATCCAAATAAGCCTCTTTCCATTGAGTTTGAGAGAGACATGGAGGTAGAATTCTCACAACCTCCATGTTAGGACTTAAGTGAAGAGGAAGAAGAAGAAGAATTGGGTGAGGAAGCAATTCCAAACCAAGGACAAATTGTGTGAGTAACAATTTCTTCAATGAGCTTCATAGGCCCACATCAATTTTCTCTCTTGGAAACGGATTACCAACTCAAAGTCCTTCTTGGGTTGTTGCGTGGTGAAAGATATGATATTGGTTGCAAGATACAATTAAGAGGATTCCAAGGATTATTTGGGTGCTTCAAAGGTGATTCAAAAGGTTGTCCATCCAAAGGCACAAGTGAAGATTAACAAGAGAGTGATAGAGAAACTAAAGTATGGGATCCGGGTATTAGTTTCAAAATTCAACACTCATGGATCCTAGTTGCTAGCTTGAAATCTTCCAAGAGGTTGATGCAAATCATTTGGGACACCGGAGGTCAAATTATGAACAAACTTGGTTGGAGATTCAAGGAGGAGAAGAAACACAAGCCACCCTAACAAGGATCTCCTCAAAGTCCAACTTAAGGACTTTAAACCAAAGTGCTAGGTGGGAGCACCCCACCATGGTAATATCCTTCTAACTTTCTCTCTTTTATTTTTTAACGCTTGAATAATTGGTTATTTTGCTTGGTTGGTTAGTTGAATTTTATGTTTGTTAGGTAATTTTAGTGGAATAATGTGATTTTTGGAGTTTTATGGTATTTTGGTACTTGAAAACCTATTTTGAATGACCTATTTGGTGCCTTAGAGGCATAATTTTTGTTGCAAGAACAGAGTCCTTGAGTACACACAACTACGTGCGTGCACACACGTCCCCTGTTTTTCCGTCCCTGTGCATACGCACCCTGCTGTGCGCACACACAAACCTAAACATCCCCTTTGTTCACAGCACGCGCACGGCTTGTGCGTGTGTACACAACCCTTCTTTTCTCCCTGTGCATCCGCACACCTTGCGTGCGTACGCACACCCCACCCTTTTTCTTCAAAAAAAAAAGCTACCTATGTGTGCGCATAGCTCTGAGCGCACGCACAGCTTTGGGCAACCCAACTGGTCGCGGCGCACGCACCCCTTGTGCGTGGGAAGCAACCTTTTTCTGCCTTTTGTGCGCGCGCATAACCACTTGTGCGTCTGCACAGGTTGTGATGGCCCTTCTGTCCACAGTGCCTGCACGCTGCTGTGCGTGTGCATACCCCTCATTTTCCTTAAGTTTGCGTCTGCACTCGACCTTGTGCGTACGCACAGGTCATTTTTCAAACGTTAATTCGAAGATGGGACTGTCGCACTTCACAAACCCCACCCCAACCTTTTCTTTCTTCTTCTTCTTTTCCCAGAGCACAGCATCACCATCATCCCAAACCTACGCCACCTCTAGTCTAGACCACCCAGCCACCTCCAACCGCTACACTGCTGGCGACTGCTGTCGGCCCCTCTCTCTCCCTTCCTTCTTCTCTTTCTTCGTCATTTATTTCCCCATTTCTCTTCTTCCTGCGCTGTACCCCTGTCTCCACGATAACTCCGCGACAGTAACCCTAGCCGCTGCACCTTCAGTTCGGCGAGCAACCACCAGCAGCGGAGGACCTCTATGCCGCTAGACCCTCTCTATCTCGCCCTACATTCTTCTTCTTCCCTCATCAACTCATGTTCCTACCCTGTACACTCCCCTGTTCCTGTTTCTGCATTTTTTAATTTTCGCTGCTTTTTAATTTCTGCTTTAGTAACTAGGAGGCATTAGGTTAGTTGATTTCTGGTTTTCTTGATTAAATATTGATTATTGGCTGTCTGCTTTGGATTTTTCTGGGTAAATGCTGCTTTGTATGTGATAAACCACTATTTTATGGTTTATATTGTGTTTAATTGAGTGGTTTTTATCAAATTCTTGCCCACTAATTCATATGATTTGCATGATTTTACAATTCCTTCCTAGTTTAGTTCTATGGTTGAAAACTTGCTTCCTAGAGATCTTTTAATTACGTATTTTAATTCTCCTTTATACCATTCGATGCCGTGATCCATGTGTTAAGTGTTTCAGGCTTTATAGGGCATGAATGGCTTAGAGAATGGAGAGGAAACTTGCAAAAATGGAAGGAACACAAGAAACTAAGGAGATGACCAACGAATGCCGACGCAGACCCATGGCTTACGCGACCGCGTGAATTGGAGAAAATAGCAGTGACGCGTTCGCGTGCTTGACACGAACGCGTGGATTGGAGTCTGCACGAATGACGCGAATGCATGGACGACGCGTACGCGTGGCAAGGAAAACACTGAGTGATGCGTACGCATGACCGACGCATACGCGTGACATGCGCGATTTGCAGAAATTCAGGAGACGCTAGGGAAGATTTTGGGCCGCATTTTGACCTAGGTTTTAGCCCAAAAACACAGAATAAAGCCAGGGAACATGCAGAGACTCAATGGATACTTAGCAGAAGCTCATAATTCATAATTTTAGGTTTTTAGATGTAGTTTTTAGAGAGAGAGGTTCTCTCCTCTCTCTTAGGATTAGGATTTAGGATTTCTATTATGTTTAGGTTACTTCTTTTCAAATTACAGATTCAATGTTCCTTTAATGTATTTTCTACTTTTATTTGTTCTATTACCTTAATTGTTATTTATCTTTTCAATTTGGCTTATTCATGTTAGGATTTTCTTAATTAATATAATTTGAGGTATTTCAGATATATGATTTTAATTTAGCTTTTTACACTCTTAGCATTCGTTGAGTAATTAGAGACTCTTAAGTTATCAAACTCAGCTGATGATTGAAAATTGGAATTTTTTGCTGATTGATTTGGATTCTCCTAACTCTAGTCTTTTCGTAGGAATTGACTAGGACTTGAGGATTCATATTGATTTATCCACTTGACGTACCTTCATAGTTAGAGGTTGACTAAGTGGGAGCAGCGAGCAATTTTCATCACAATTGAAAAGGATAACTAGGATAGGACTTCTAATTTTCATATCTTGCCAAGAGTTTTCTTAATTATTAATTTATTTTTCTTGTCATTTAAATTACTTGTTCCTTATTTCAAAAACCCAAAATAAAATATATCTTTTTCCATAACCAATAATAAATCATACTTCCCTACAATTCCTTGAGAAGACGACCCGAGGTTTGAATACTTCGGTTATTTATTTTTATTGGGTTTGCTTAAGTGACAAACAAAACTTTTGTAAGAAAGGATTCTCTGTTGGTTTAGGAACTATACTTCCAACACGATTATATTTTTATGAAATTCTTTACCATCAATTAATCCGATCGTCAAAATGGCGCCACTGCCAGGGAATTGCAAACGTGTGCCTTATTATTGGTTATTTTAAATATTTGCCTTTTATTAATTTTTGTTTTTGTTTTCTCTCACTACTATGAACTCTCACCCCTTTGGCTTTGAGTCTGGTTACAACTATCTTGCAGAAAGAGGAGATTACAATGAGAACATGCATTAAGGATGGAACAATCAAAGATGGGAGGAGCCACAAGAATTTGATCAACCCTCTTGGCAACAACCACCTCCAATGGACTATCAACAACCATTCTGTGATGTATATCAAGGCAATGGTTATGGTGAGCACTCTTTTGATTATCAACAACCACCATCATATGCCTATGAACCCCCTCATCAACATAACTTTGGACTACTATACTCACAAGCCCCTTTCCACCATTCACCTCCATATGACCCTAACCCGTATCCACCATACCAACCACCTTTTGAGCTAAATGAACCATACACAAAACCACCCCCATTCCAACACAACTACTCTCATGAACCACCACCTCAATATACATCATCTCCTTATCATTATCAAGATGAACCAACTTCCTACCATGAACCCTTTCTCCTAACAAATGAACCCTCCTATCCACCCCAAACCTCCATGGAGAAAGCACTTACTGATCTAAACTCTGCTATACAAGCTTTCTTCGCCCAAATTGGACCACTGAATACCTTCAACAATCAACCTTCAACCTCTAGTGCACTTCTTTTTCAACCACAGAATGATCTCTCCATCCCATCACCACCATCAATGGAAGAGCACCAACATCCATCAATCCAAGAGCAACATGATCCCAATGATGCTATTGACATGGAACAAGAGAGAAGGGATCATCTTTGCAAATCCATACTTCATAAGGAGCTAGAGGAGGTACTAAAGGTGAAGGTAGAAGAGACCTTTGCAGATGAAGGAGTAATTGAAGGGAGTTGTCATAGAAAAGAAATCATCAAGGAGGAGTACGATTTTATACTTAAACAACTGGATAAAGCAGCAATTATTGAAAAGGAAAAAGTGGTTGCAGACTTAGGAGATACTGAACCTCCATGGGAAGGTCAGGTCATAGAGCCTCCTTCCAAGACGTTTGAATTTGTTGTTGAGGAGGGTGTACAACCTCCAAGGCATGTCATGGTCGAAGACTTGGAAGAGGTTAATCAAGAGATGGAGATTCAAAGAGAAGAAGCACAACCTACCATGCCTTTGGTGAGCAATGAAGAAGAGATTGAATTGGAAGAAAGCTACCAAGAGGAAGAGGTTGATATTGAAGAAGCTTGCAAAGAGGTGGAAGTTGTCAAAGAAGAGCACAAGGGAGTGGAGCTTGCAAGATCATTAGAAACACCTCTCCCAAAACCATTACCGTCCAATACAACATTCAAGTGGGTAAAATTCTTATCCTTAACCTTTACTTTCCCACTTGAATATGGGCTTCTAGAGACGGATGATCAACTTAGAGCTCTTTGTGRCATTAAGAGTAAGAGGAAGATGGCTAGTGGTTGGAGTTGTCAAGCAAGGTTCAACATGGTTGTGTGCTCAAAGTTTAAACGCAAAGGTTGGTATAGAGCTCAATTGAATGGGTCTAGGATGTTGTTTGGCCGCTTCAGTGAGAATTCAGACTGCTTGCCACCCGGATGGAACAATATTGCTYAACCAGAAGACGGGTGCAAAAGCAAGATTTGGGACCCCAGAATTCAGTCTAGCAATCAATACTCTTGGGGTCTTGTCACTTGCTTAATCCTGCTTGAAGGCTCTTTGCGCCTAGTTTGGGATCTCGGAGGCTATTGGAATTGCAAACACTGGTGGGAATTTCTGGATCAGTACAAGCATAAGCCACCATGACAAGGAGCTCACCAAATATCCAACTTAAGGACTTTAACCAAAAGTGCTAGGTAGGAGACAACACACCATGGTATATTCTTTCATTTTTATTCTTAGTTTTATTCTATTTTATTTTCATTTTTATTAGTGGTCATTCATAAATTTTGCATAAGAATTTTGCATCCTGCATATATATATATATAAAACATGCATGCAACGCGTAAGCGTCGCTGACGCGTCCGCGTCAGAAGTGTATTGGGAAGAAAAGAAAATTGAACAGAAAGTCATGTGAGAGCGTGGCTGGAGGCGTGCCTCAGCGTGCCTCAGGACAAATACACCCACGCGATCGCGCCGCTGACGCCTTCGTGTCGTTTGCGAAATAGCCTCCCCACGCGTCCGCGTCACCCATGCAAACGTCTGGCCCGGTAAAATCAACGTAAATGGGTGCATGGCAGAGAGTTATGATGGAGTAGTGCTGGAACCATGCTAGAAGCACAAGCCCTACCACGCGAACGCGTGTCCCACGCGAACGCGTGTCCCACGCGAACGCGTGCCCCATGCGAACGCGTGCCCCACGTGTCTGCATCATTTTAAACGAACGGCCATGCACACGTGCGCGTCACCCACGCGCACGCGTCACCCTAAATTTTGGCAATATGCGTTTGAAACAGAAAGTTGCGCGAATGCGAGGCTGCTCTCGCGCCAATGGCACAAATCAAGTCACGCGTACGCGTGCCCCTGATGCCAAGGCATCTAGGCCAGTTTCACTGACCTTTTCTTTACTATTTTAGGGTAGTTTCATGCATTTTCCTACTGAATAAGGCAAGTTTTGGGTGAAAATACACTTACACCTTCATTCAAGCAACTATTGTGAATTTTGCATGATTTCATGACATTTTTGCCAGAATTGCATGAGAATTTGATGATGCATAATCTCATGACTTTGGCTAGAGCTTTGATGCACTTTAATTGCTTGATTTCAGGACAAATGAAGCATGGAAGAACCATGTTAGCATTCACGTTAACTTATTTAACGTGACTACTAACGTGGGATGGCAAAGAGCTTGCAACGTTAATGAAAAAGTGATCACCAATAACGCCTGTGAAGCCATTCATAGCTTACGTCAAGAGCCACAATAACTAAGTTAACGTGGTACTTAATGTAGAAGAAAAAGAGGACTCCACGTTAACGAGAAACATGAACTCCAATAACGTTTCTCCTCAACGTTAGTGGTAAAAGTGAACACCACTAACATTGGGAAACTAGGCAATGCCCCACGTTAAGAGTCACATTAACTTAGTTAACGTGAACTCTAACGTGGAAGAGGATCAACAACGCCAACGTTAGTGACACTCACTTTTGTCACTAACGTTGGGAGATGGCTTCATTACTACGTTAAGAGCCACATTAACTTAGTTAACGTGGGTTCTAACGTAGAGACTTAAGGCAATAGGAGCGTTAGTGACAAAGGTGAGTGTCACTAACGCTCTCAAAGGTGATAGAGACCCACGTTAAGAGCTACGTTAGCCAAGCTAACGTGAGATCTAACGTAGGGGCAAGAGGCAAGCAACATTAATGGGAAAAGTGATTCCCATTAACGTTTGCAAAAAGGGGCACAAGCCAACGTTAATGGGAGAAGTGAGTCCCGTTAACGTTGGCCAAGGATTGAGTAAGAAACGTTAGAAGTCACGTTAAGATTTCTAACGTTGGAATTAACGTGGGAATATAAGGGTGGAACGTTAGTGAAAAAAGTGAATGCCACTAACGTTCTCGCACTCAAAATATTACCCAAAGTTAATCTCACTAAATGCCCAAGCCTAATTCATTTTTCTCTGCAAGCTGGGCCCACTAAAAGATGAGAATGACTTCAACTCAAGTCCAGAGCCCAATCCAAACTTGAACACTCACTAGAGATCTTAGGAGTAGTATAAATAGGAGTAGGTTTGAACTAGAGAACTTAGCACTTTGGGGAACTACTCTCTGCATATATTATTCTGTACTTCTAGCATGGATTCTCTTTTCTGCCATTTTTGATTCTAGAGCTATGAATAACTAAATTCCTTTTCATTGGGTTAGGAGCTCTTTATTTGGAATCAATTATAGTTTTATTTCTTCTTTCTTCTTTCTCTTAATCTTACTAGAAAGCTTTTCCATCATTTCAAGGTTAGTAGTCTTGGAAAAGAAACTCTCCATAATTGGATTCTCCTTAACCTTAAAAGGGATGAGAGAAATCATGCTAGAAATGCTTTCCCTGCATGTCGGCAAATTGGTTTGGATGGATATGTGAACATATACTCCAACCACTCTTGATTTGGAATACATGTGGTATAATCAGTGACCCATCTTTCATCTCTTCCCATGAGCAATTAAATCAAGAATTGGCAATTTTTCAAGCTTAGAGAGATTAATTGCCAAGAATTGGATCTATCACTTAAGATTGCCAAAGAATTATATGATGCATTGATTAGGAGGAGATGGAGAATGAACTTGATCTGGAGAATGCAATATCTCCTAAACTCAATGATCTCCCCATTTCCGATCTTACCCATTCTATTACTTTCTGCCATTTAAATTCTTGCTCATTACTCACAACCTCCCACTTAAGATTCTGCACTTTAATTTTTGTTTATTTACTTTCTAGTCATTTAAATTTCTGCATCATAATCTAAATTCTGTTTAGCTCAACTAGCATATTCTTCTAACTAAAGTTGCTTGACCAATCAATCCTTGTGGGATTCGACCTCACTCTATTGTGAGTTTTACTTGACGACAATTCGGTATACTTGCCGAAGGGAAATTTGTTGAGAGACAAGTTTTCATGCATCAAGTTTATGGTGCCATTGCCGGGGATTGATTTTGAATCAATAATGATTAAGTTAGAAGATCACTAGATTGAGCATTTTTTTATTTCGTTATTCGTTTCTTTTTATTCAGTCAATTTACCTTAGTTAGTTTTTAATTTCTTCCACACCCCCTATACCCTCTCTATTTTCTGTTCTCTTTTTCTTAGTTGATCATAATTCAGCTCACTAACCCACTAACTGTTTGATAAATTGCATCACTCACACTAACTATTACTCTAACAAGAATAATCTTCACTATACCTCCTGTTGTGCAATTTTTTTGTTGTATGACAGGAGAAGAGAAGGAGCTTCAACATCCTTTGATTCAGAACCTAAAAGAACCCTTTGGAGACGACAAAGGGAAACAAGAGGAAAAAGGATTATTGGTGTTGAGGAAGCAGAGGAAGAGTATTTCGAACCCAACATGGAAGAGAATTTGGAGAATAATCATGAAGAGGAGGCTCATAATCAAGGCCATGCCAACCGTGCTGGGCAAGAAAGGAGGGTCTTAGGATCCTATATCAACCTTAATCCTGGAAATTGTGGGAGCAGCATTCAGAAACCCACCATACATGCCAAGAATTTCGAGCTAAAACCCCAGCTCATCACTTTGGTGCAAAATAATTTCTCATTTGGAGGAGGTGCTCAAGAAGACCTTAACCAACACTTGACCACCTTCTTGAGGATTTGTGACACGGTGAAATCCAATGGAGTCCACCCCGATGTCTATAGGTTGCTCTTGTTCCCCTTTTCACTCAGGGACAAGGCATCCAAGTGCCTTGAATCCTTTCCAAAGGAGAGCTTGACCAATTGGAAAGAGGTAGTGAACAAGTTTTTGGCAAGGTTTTACCCCCCTCAAAGGATCAATAGACTGAGAACTGAAGTGCAGACGTTCAGACAGCAAGATGGGGAGACACTTTATGAAGCTTGGGAAAGGTTCAAGGATCTAACAAGAAGATGCCCACCAGAGATGTTTAATGAGTGGGTTCAACTTCACATCTTCTATGAAGGTCTTTCCTATGAGTCAAAGAAGGCTGTGGATCATTCATCAGGAGGCTCTTTAAACAAGAAGAAAACCATTGAAGAAGCCATATATGTCATTGAAACAGTTGCTGAGAATGATTACTTCTATGCCTCCGAAAGAAGCAACACTAGAGGAGTAATGGAGCTGAACCACATGGATGCACTGTTAGCCCAAAACAAGATGATCACCAAGCAGCTAGTAGATCTTACTAAGAAGGTGGAAGAGTGGTGGACGAAATTGTGATACAAGAGTTTCAGGCACTGTTATTTCAGTTTAGTGGTTGATCTTAGTCAAGCGAATCAGTTTTGGTTGAGTTGGGTGTTGGTAGTTATAACCAGAAATGTAGATGGCTTGAAATGTAAAGGGAAAGAGGGGAAGATTGTCAGGTATAATTACAAGAACAGCAAAGTAAAATAGACTGCAAGCTCTTAAAAGAAAGAAATTAAATGGACTGAAACTTAAACGTGCGAAGAAATGGTAAATTGTCAGTAAACTTAAATGGCAGGACTGTAAATTGCTCTGGAATGTAAAAGGGGATTGGGACGGGGCATTGCAGAATCTTAACGAGAGAGAAAGTGAGTTGCAGACAATTGAATAAGCAGTACAGGCAAGATGAACTCGGAAAACTGAAATTCAACAGAAAAATCGAATTAACAGTGAGTACGGGTTCACAGAAGAACCAAAAGTAAAATGGGATCTTACGGGTCTCAAAGACTAGCATGAGCAAAGTCTTAGATCTTCAATTTTGCTCTTCCCGATCTCAAGTTTCACAAAGACAATTGACAAGGAAGTTGACAGGTAGAGCAGGGTAAAGGAGAATGTAAATAGGGTTCAATTATGCAGATAAAGAAATTGAAAGAGATGATTTGAATTGGAATTAAGACAGAATTTCCTCAATGTCTCTTGCAACACCCAATAACTCAAAGAAACAAGGAAATTAAAAAACACAAGGCAGCACCAGAGGAAGAAGAGGAGACTCAATTGTCTCATCCCCAATTCTCTAAATTCATGAAGGAACCCAAGAAGGTTCAAAGTGCAAAAATCAAATTCAAGCTCAAAGAAATGCAAATTCAAAGCTAAGCAAAAGTCTAATTAATCGAAACTAGCTCCTGATTTATACACTTTTCTATGTCTGGATTTTGGGATTGGATCAGGCTTTGATTTGGCTGAAGAAATGAAGTTAAATGAATATGTTAATGATTTTCGGCCAAAATATAGTTCCAGGGGAGGCTGCCTCTGCCCTTGTGGAGGGCAGGGTAGAAAATGGTGCGTGTTGGTGCTTGCGTGCTTGGTGTGTGATGCTGCGGATGTGCCGCTCTGCCCTAGTCTCGTGGCGGGGGCGAGCGGCAGTAACTTTTTGTGCACCAGATGTTATGGTGTAGGCCGGAGGGTTGTGGGGTGTGGCGCGCGCGGAGAGTGACTGAGGATGGGTTAGGGAGCGCCTGTGCGCCTATACTTGGTGCTGCTGGGTGCTTTGCGCTGGTGTGAACAACATGGAGTGCCAGGTGTTCGGGGGTTGGGCTGGGCAGTGAGTGGCGCTGGCCTGGTACTAGTTACGCTCTTGGGAGCGGTTGTCATTGAGCGTCTTGCGGTGTATTGATGCGGGATAGCTGATTGGTTGGGTGGAGGTGGATGCATATTGAGCGGGGAATCGGATGGGCGGAGGGGCACAAAATGGTAACGTTGGTCTGGGATAGCGGCGCGTGTTGGGAGTTGCGTTGTATGTTGGGAGGCTGGATGATTCGCGCTGGCTGAGGAGAAGAGGTTAGCGTGAGGTGCGCATGAGTGTTATGGTTGTGCGACGGTAGTATGCGATTTCCTGCAAAGGTAAGAGTATCGATGGCGTGATGGGGTTGAGAGTTGTGGATGGAGGCTACGGTTGGTTGCAGTGGTTAGTTTTATAGTCTTGGGTGGAGAGGTTATAGGATGTTGAGGGGTTTGAGTAAGATCTTCTAGATCTTAGTCGGTTTAGTGGGTTCGTGTGGGTCGGTGGTGGGGTTGCTGGAGTAATTGGTGCTGACATTACGCGTTTAGTGGGCGATAGGGAGATTAGAGGAGAATATTGATCGCGTTATGGGTTTTTAGCTAGGTGTATTGTAGCTCGTTACGACGGAGGGTTATGAGGAGGGTGGTGTGGTGCGAGTATCCATTCGAGAGAGAATGGTAGTTGTTCTAGTTAGTTCTAGTGCATCCGCGGGCTACATGAGACGTGATGGTTACGTGTCGCGAGGAGATGATATCTCTTAGGAGGGAGTGTGGTATCGCTGGTTGCTGGGCAGGTGCGCGGGGGATTATGTTTTGTTGTGCGGATGGGGTAGGAGGAGTGTGGTGAGTTGCTTTTTTGGCGCGAGACGCGGTGTAGCGGTTTAGTTGCGTGCGCGCGCATGTTGTATAGTACTAGGTGTTGCGCTTAGAGGGTGAGGAGATAGGCGTAGGATGTTGAGATTGTATGAAGGGTAGTGGTAGGCGGTCGGGTGGGGGATTGTGTCGCGATTAGGTTGCGGCTGACGGATCAAGTGGGTGTGGAGGCGTGTTTGGGTGAGGAAGAGTGTGGTGTGGAGCGAGGCTAGGTGAGTTGCTATGGGGTGCGTTGTGGTGAGGACCTATGGGACATGGGTATAGTGTGGATGTAGGCTTGTCAGATGCGGAAGTAGGTTCCTTTGACGGCCCAAGTTTCGGGAAACTTTTGGGATGTACACACGGCTCCTTGTCATTTGTTTCCTTGTTGGTCTATTAGGCACCTCATGATGGGATGGCCTAGTTCCTGGCGTTCCGTCTTGGGGTTCCGGCCGGTGATCGAGACTTAGCAAGCAATTAATGGCAGCATTTTCTTTGGATTTCTTCCCTTGGGTGGCCGATCTCGGGGCCTTGTGGAGTGGGTCGTCTGATTTGTGTGTGGTTTGTGCTGCCGATGTAGATGATGTTAGACTGTGATGCTTGGCGATGTCTGATGTCGGGAATTAGAGAAGGGCGCGCACAGGAAAAGTTTTGGTGGTCCGTGTTACTGGACCGCTTATGGTGCTGTTCGTCGGTGGCGTAAGTAGTTATAGGTAGTGTGTCAGGTGTGGTACGAGGTGGAGGTAGAGCGGGTGTGTGGACGACGTTTTGTGGATGTGGCTTTGGGCTTATGTTGGGGCCCTCCTAAGGGGCAAGTGTGCGCTTTGTATGGGGGGCAAGCTTGCCTATCGCTCTTTTAACATTCGGGCACACTTTTCTCTTTGACCACTGCTTCCTCTCCTTGGGGTCAGCGTGTTCGCTTAATCCCTGAACGCTTCTTCTTTTTATCTTTTCCTTCACCTGGAAATAAACCAACACAACCACTGCGTCCAAGTATCATTAAATTCATCAGGCCTTATAAACATTAAACTTCAGAATGAAAATAGCTAGCTTAAGCCTCATGATTACATTAATGCTTCAATGGTGGTCTGTTAGATTTAAAGAAGTTATGGATTTTCATTCCAAATCTCCAAATAGCTTGACTTAGGTAAGCTAAGGACAGCTGGCCATAAAGCACCAAACAAGTGAAATACTCTAGAAAAGATGGGTATATAGTTGATACTTTCATCCAACGACTCATCCAAACTTAAATCTTGCGTGTGATCCCCGAGCAAGCAGTGCAAAACTGAAAGAGTAGTATGATAATGCAAATAAGGGAAAAGGATGACATAGTCTTTATTAGGCATATATAGCAGAACTTGATTTGTAATGGAGTCCTTTATGCAGTACAAGTCGGTACAACTCAATGGTATTGATGCTGTTTGACAAGTAATGTTGGTATCATCTTTCTCAAAGGGCTCTGTGGCCGCTAGGAGAATGCTGTGGCTGTTAGTCTAGACTGGCACTTTTTTGAGATGTCCTCCCTTGCTAACTTTCTTGGCTTATAATGCTTAACAAGCTTATTATTCTTTTGGAGGTTTGGTGTCAAATGTTGCAGTAGCAGCCTTTGGCTTTATTTTCTTTTCTTAAGCTTGCTCAACACTGCTTTCCACCACAGACTAATTCGTAGTTGGCTCACTATTTTGCTAGGATAGTTTGGTGGCCTGTTGCAGCATCATGCTATTTGGATAACTAAAGTGTTACTTGTATGTGGTGTAAGTGGCTTCTTTATCTTGGTGGACTTTGCTGAAGTTGGCCCATTCCAAATCAGTTTGTTCTAAGTGACGATTCGAGGTTTTTAAAATAGGCCCGTTATGAATTTACTCATCTCAGCATTATACTTTAGTAAAGAATCACCACCTGCAGGGCATATGGGTGCCTGTAGTGGGATTCCAAAGCTAACTTGGTGTACTAACCTTTTTTCTTTGTTTTTTCCTTTGGCCATGTTAGCTTTTTCTTCTTTCCTTTCTTTCTGTTTCAGTTCAGACAGGGGTTTCTCTTTATTGATAAGAGTCTTTACAACAGCAAGCTAAACTAACACTTGACATGAGAATGATTTCATGCAGACCGAAAGAATTTTTTTTTTTAAAAATTTTTCCAATTTGGAGTTATTGCATTTATCAGACATAGTATACCCCTAATTTCCATTCTTACTTATGCCACATTGGATATTGTTACAGCTTTTCAATTCAAACAAATCTTTTTATCTTAAGCATGTGGGAAATAAAACAAGATTTCAAGCTAAGTGATGAATAACAAGCATTATGCAGATTTAGCATTTTTTTAAAAAAAAAGAAGATTGAATCTACTTGAACTTGATGAACACTTTAGCAAGTCATACAATGGTTTTCAGATTCAAAACATTTCACAGCAACAAGGATTAAGTTTAGATACAAGCCCCCCTTTTTCGGAAGAAAAAAGAAAGTTTTGCACAGCCGCTTTGACTGTCTTCCTTCCTGTTGTTTGTTCTCTTTGTTTAGTATAGATAAACCTTTTCAATTTGTTACTCATGTCCTGCTAAGTTTCTCAAAAGTTGTTTGCTTCTCAAGCCCTTAATCTAATGTTATATGGATAAACTGCGTGTGGTGCTGGATTGATTGTTGGGTGATGGGAACCACCAAACTTATTGTTTTGCCAATGCTTCTTATGCAACAAGTTAACCATATCTGAAACCTTGTGTCCTTGGCTAAGTTATGAATAAAGCTAGAAAGCTAATTAAACAGGTCGATGATAATGTGTTTGGTTGCTTTGAGCTAGCATCATGCAAGATGGTGAGAATGTGTTTTAAATGATATTTTTGTGGTATCACAAGACATAGCATTTTCATTCTCCTTAAATTGGGTGTTTGGTGTGCAACAGCAAACTTATCTCCTTGCAATGCATATCAATTATTGACAACAGTTTTATTGAAGAAGAACAACCTTATATATGAAAAGAAAACTACCTAGGTTGGGTTGCCTCCAACAAGCGCTCTTTTAGTCACTAGCTTGAACAATCTTACTTTTTGATCATGGGGGGTGAAAATCATAGTGCCTCAGCTTTTCATCCTCTTACGTGACTTCCTTCCATTCACGCTCATTTGATTATTTCTATGTGTTCAAGTGAAATGATCCGGTTCACAGTGTAGCACTCAGATGATTGTGGAGACACCTTCATTGGTTGGGTGTTTAACATCACCTTATCCCCTGGTGAAGAAGCTTCAGTGGGATCTTTTCTTATGTTCTCCCACCCTTTTGGCGATCCTTCTTCTTTTTTCTTTCTCAGGAGTAATTCATGCCCTTGTGGTTCTTTAATCTGGAGTGTAGTGCTCCCATCTGGGTTTTGGCTCTAGTTCTCCTTGATTTCTTGGTCTTGCACTCACCTTTTGAAGCATGGATTTTTTGTGATATATTTTTCTGGTTAGTTTTATCATTGTAATTGCTTTTTTTATTAATTGCCTTTATCCCTGTCATAAGCTCTTCTTCTTGAAGTGGGTCATGCAGGGGTTTTTAAAAACATGGAATGCTAGGTGCTCATCATGCCCTCTCAACAAGCAATTCCCTTTTTCAAAACATCTATCAATGTCTGCCTGTAGCCAGGGAAGCCTCCCTAGAATGATGGGGGTGTTAGGGTCCTCCTCCATATCCAGGATGATAAAATCAGCTGGGAGATAGGAATTTCCCCACCTTTACCAGTACATTCTCTAAAACTCCAAGTGCTTGCTGAATAGACTTGTCAGCCATTTGAAGGAGTATTTGTGTTGATTTCAGCTCACAAATTCGGAGTTTTCTCATTAGAGACAAAGGCATCAGGTTTATTGCTTGCAACCAAGGTCAAGGAATACTTCGTCTAATGTCTTGTCCCTATGGTGCAAGGTAGTAAGAACTTTCCAGGATCATCTTTTGTCTCTGGCAACTCTCTTGGGAGGATAGCACTACATTTCTTTGTCATCTCAACAATCTGTCCCTCCTTCAGGGATCTTTTCTTTTGTTCAGTCGTAATTCCTTCATTCGAATTTGGCATATAGTGGCATCTGTTAAAGTGCTTCCAAGAAAGGAATATTGATGCTAAGGGTCTTGAATATGTCCAGGAATTTTGGCAGTATTGGCTTACTCATTTTTTTTTAAACCTCTGAGGATATGAATTGGGGACACAGGATTTCCAGTCTTCCCTCTCTCTTGTAGTGTCGATTCATATGGGTGTCTGTTCCCTAGAAATTTTTGCATCTTTGGTTTCTTGATCCCTTTAACTTTTTCACTGTCTTGTCTCTTCTTGTGGAACTTCTATGTTGTGTTCTGTCCTGATTGAATGGCTTCCTTCTTCATAGTCCTTTCACTTCCCACTGTGATTGCTTTACACTCCTCCAATTTTATGGCTTTTCCTTTGTCCCTTGGGTGGTTCTTCAGTGACTATTGGAATGCATTTGCTCCTCTTCTCAGTCCTGTTCTGAATTTTGCTTAGCCATTTGCCCATGTGTCTCTCAAGGTTTCTAATTGAGGTTTCTTGGTTTTTGAATGCCGAGGGTCTGATCTTTCCTGCCGCTTCCTGATCTTGATTGCCATCTTGTATTTTGATGAGTTTTCCATCATTTTCTCTAGACTTGAGATTCTTTTAGAGTCTGAATTTGGTTGTGGTTGTGCGAAATAATGTTGTTGGAAGTTGTTTGAATTAACTGTGGGGGTACTTTGTGGGTGGATGTGATGTGGAAGAAGTTATCGATGTTTGTGAGTTATTACTGGTTGGTGGTGATATGTGTTTTGTGAATTTGTTGAGAATGTGGTTAGTATAATTCATGATGAATGGTTATTGTTGTTGTGTGTTGACCTGAGGCTGCCAGAGTTGAAGTCCCTCTGTCCTTGATTCTGATGCTCACCCACCTTGAATTAGAATGAGTCTTCCCAGGTGTCTTTGTTGTGCGAATCACCATGAAAATCTGGTGTTGAAATGAACGCTTGAAGTATTGTTCATGCATTGCACATGCTCAGGGCTTTGTTGCTCAAAATTGAATGTCCCAAAACTTTCTTTTCAGATTGGAGTCCCCCATGTGAGGTTTAGATTGGCCGTTGTGTGTTACGTGCAACACCTTGCATTCCATCAATTTTCTTGGCAATCGATCTTTCTATTGTTGCTGAATTGTTGATGCATCTGTTTGTTTTGTGCCGAGAGAACGTCAACACTTTCAAGCTCCAGCACATCCCTTCTCTGGGCTGGTTTGCGTTGTCTTTGATGAGCAAAGAAAATATTGATTTATTTGCAGTCTCTATGAGTTTTGGGCTTCCTCTGCTGTCTTCATTGCCTCTGAGCCTCTCCTACTTGAATGATCTACTTGCTTCTTGCGTGCTTTCTGGGTCAATCCTTCATAGAAAGTTGGAGTCGATCCATCACAAACATTTCTGCGGGGATCAATTTCCTGATCCCTTGTATTCTCTGCCACATCATCAGTGATCTCCATCTATTTGAATGAATGTTTGCCCCTCCTGTTTTCAGCTTGATAATCCTTTGGGGTGGGTAGAATTTAGATAGGAATTTGTTCACTAAGTCTTCCCAATTATTGATGCTTTCTTTGGGAAATGTCTCTAGCCATTGGGTGGCCTTATCCTTCAGAGAGAATAGAAACAGCAGTAGCATGTAGATGTCTGGATGCACATCCAACTGTTTGAACAGTTTCACAATCCTAGAAGGTGGATAGGTGTTGGTTAAGGTCTTCGTGCGACTCCTCCATGAGGAGAATTTTTTGCACCAAGTGATAAGTTGGGTTAGCTCAAGAATATTTGCATGAGTTGGGGTTTCTGAATGCTCTCCCACAATTTCTTGCAGGGAAAGGTTGATAGGTAGGATCCTAACACCCTCTTCTTGCAGGCCGGGTATTGTTGCTCACTCCCCCTCTTCACGCACTTCCAGCCTCCATGACTTCAAGAACCACAAACAAATCCAAATGAAGACATCGGACATTCAATGCTAAGTGGTTAGAGGTTAGGTGACACAATGTGTCAAACAGTTATCGTGCTTAAGTTAAAAGAATAAAACATGCTTAATAGACCACCACCTTACTTGATCATTGTCACTCTAATTCAATCCCCGGCAATGGTGCTAAAAACTTGGTGTGTGGAAAGCGATCCACCACAAAACTCACCGGCAACGCATGTACCCGGTCGCATCAAGTAGTAATTAATCACATGAGTGAGGTCGATCACAGGATTGAGGATTGAGCAATTTAGTTTTATGTGGGTTTGATTTAGTCAAGCCGACATCAAGTTTTGGTTGAGGTGGTGGTTTGTATTAACAAAGATAATTTGCTTGAAATGTAAAGGGAGAGGGGAAATCGCAGTAAATAAGAACATGGAAAGTAAAATAGACTGAATCTTAAAGAACAAGAATTAAAAATGATGAAACTTAAAGTGCAAGATCGTAAATTGCAGTACCTTAAATGGCAGTGAAATGTAAATTGCTTGAATGTAAAAGGGATTTGAGGACTGGGCTTGCAGAATCTAAACAAAAAGAAAGTATTGCCAACAACATTAATAAAGGTGTAGAGATTGGAATTGGAGATAAGACTGAACGATTCAGAACAGAAATCGAAATAAAGTGCAGCCGGGTCTACCAGCAAGAACCAAAAGTAATGGATTTAGCTAAGAGACTAGAGAAGCAACAGTACTAGATCTCAATTTGGCCTTCTATATCCAAGTTAACAAAGCAATTGACAGAATTGAAGAAGATACAGTAAATGAGAAGTAAAGAATTTGGGTTATCGAATTACTGCAGGAAGAAATAAACCGAGATTCTTGAATGCGAGCAAATTGCAGCACCAGAATCTCCTCACAAGTCTCTCAACCAAAAACTCAAACAAGGAAATTAAAAGACCCAGCAGAAGAGAAGAAGAGGACGATCAAGTTCTCCTCCCATATTCTCTGAAATCTCAGTGAAGACACCCAGAGACAGTTAAAGTGCAAAAAATAAAATTCAAAAGTTTTTATAATAATAATAGTTATAGTGATTTGAAAGCAAGCAGAAAGGTCCTAATTACTCAAACTAGTCCTTATTCATTCCACTTTCTCATTTCTTGGATTTGGGGAATTTTGGATGGGCTTTTGATTTGTGAAGAAATGGAATTAATTGGAATTTAATGAATTTACGGCCCAACAATAGAGCTCCAGGGGCTGGCGCGCCTGCCTTTGGTGGAGGGCGAGGGCAGAAATGGCGGCGTGTGCTTGTGGTGCGTTGGTGCGTGCTGCAGGATGCTTGGCCCGGCCCTCGTGCGGAGGCAGGCGAACTTTTTGGTCACCAGATTTGCGTGCCGTGTGGTGAGGCCAGGATCGTGCCTTGGTGCGTGCTGGTTGCTGCCGAGTGAGAAATCTGCCCGTGGTGCGCAGGATGTAATGCTGCCCTGCTGCCCTCCGCGGAGGGCAGGTGGGCAGAAAAAATGGTTCGCTGCCAGAGAATGTGCGTTGGTTGGCGCTTGCTGGGTGCTTTGCCAATGATGTCCTGCTGCGGTGCGCCAGAAGGGTGCCTTGGTGCGCCAGAGTTGTCACCAACAAAATGGCTTTGCCCCTGCCTCGCGGGAGGCAGGGCAGTGTTTCCACTTTGACGTCCTGAGTTCGAAACTTGGATGCTACACACGCTACCCATTTTCCTTGGCTTCTCTAGCACCAATAATCGAATGCTAGTTCCTTGCTTCCTTCTTGTTTCGCGTTCGAGACTTGTAGCAAGCATTATGAGCATCTTTCCTTTGTTTTCTTCCTGGTGAGCGATTACTGCCCTTTGTGAGGGCAGGGCAAATTTTGTTCGTTCTTGATCTTCCATGGACAGCAATGGTGCTCGCCTTGTAGTGGCAGGGCAGACGTCTGCCTTTTATGCTTTTGGGCCTTAATGTTGCCCTCACTAGAGGGCAGTATGGTCTTCGTGGGGCGGCACTGTTGCCTCCCCTGCTTTACATGCGGACTCACTTTCCTTCCTTTGACCACGCTTTCCTTCTCTGGGTCCTCTTCTAGCCGCATTCTCTGTTATCTTTCACCTGAAATATCAAACAAAACACCATGCAAAGTATACTAAATTCATACGTATAAATCAATCATACTCAATTAAAATATGCTTAAACTCATGAATTAACATTAATTTCATGGTGGTCTGCATTGATTTATAAGAAGTTTGCATTGTTCACAGTCCAATCACTTACTGTAGGAAGCAAGGAAAGTGCATAAAGACCTAACAAAACAAGTGCAATTGACGTTTGAACATAATGGGTATTAGGAAGTGAAGGACTGTGTAGTCCTAACACCAAACTTAAATCTTGCGTGTCCCCAAGCAACGCATCAAATAGAGTAAATGACTATGAAATAAGAAAAGGACCAGTACCTTATTAGCATAAGCAGAACTTGATTTACTTGGCAAGTCTTCTATGCAGACAAGCAACTCCATAATTGTTGCTGTTACATTGTACACTTTCTAAAGCTGCAAAGCCTGCTGTTTACAGATCACTTTTAATTCCTCCTTGGCTATCTTGGCTCACTGAATCTAACAAGCTTGCATCTTTTGGGAGGTTTGGTGTCAAATTTTGCAGTATAGCCTTATGGCTTTATTTCCTTTCTTTTGCTCGCCACTTTCCACCACGACAGCATTGCTCCCTAATTCTTTCCTAAGGATCTTGAGTGCGCGCCATCTCTTGGATAACTAAGTGTTTTGTATCTAGGTTGCTCTTTATTGTGGGCTTTCAGTTGGCAATCCCCAATCAGTTGATCTAAGTGACAGAGTTTTAAGATACCCCTTAGAATTTACTCATCCAGGCAGATCTGTAACAGAACGACAGGCATACTGTCCTATGTGCCAAGGCTATTGGTTCTAACTTTAATCTTTGTTTTTCTTGCCATTTTAAGCTTTTTCTTCTTACTTCCTTCTTTCTGTTCCGTT
>QBTX01001651.1:0-36063 GCA_003063285.2 Arachis monticola | reverse complement strand
TAATGAAAACATCCCTAAAAGTAGCTAAACTTACTAAAAACTACCTAAAAACAATGCCAAAAAGCGTATAAATTATCCGCTCATCACAACACCAAACTTAAATTGTTGCTTGTCCCCAAGCAACTGAAAATCAAATAGGATAAAAGAAGAGAATATACTATAAAGTCCAGAATATCAATGAATATTAATTTAATTAGATGAGCAGGACTTGTAGCTTTTTGCTTCTGAATAGTTTGGCATCTCACTTTTTCCTTTGTAGTTTAGAGTGATTGGCTTCTCTAGGAACTTAGAATTTCGGATAGTGTTATTGACTTTCCTAGTTAAGCATGTTTGATTCTTGAACACAGCTACTTATGAGTCTTGGCCGTGGCCCTAAGCACTTTGTTTTCCAGTATTACCACCGATACAAAATGCCACAGACACATAACTGGGTGAACCTTTTCAGATTGTGACTCAGCTTTGCTAGAGTCCCCAGTTAGTGGTGTCCAGAGCTCTTAAGCACTCTCTTTTGCTTTGGATCACGACTTTAACCACTCAGTCTCAAGCTTTTCACTTGGACCTTCATGACACAAGCACATGGTTAGGGACAGCTTTGATTTAGCCGCTTAGGCCTGGATTTTATTTCCTTAGGCCCTCCTATCCATTGATGCTCAAAGCCTTGGATCCTTTTTACCCTTGCCTTTTGGTTTTAAGGGCTATTGGCTTTTTCTGGTTGCTTTTTCTTTTTCTTTCTATTTTTTTTTCGCCACTTTTTTTTTCACAAGCTTTTGCCTTTTCACTGCTTTTTCTTGCTTCAAGAATCAATTTCATGATTTTTTTTTCAGATCATCAATAACATTTCTCTTTGTTCATCATTCTTTCAAGAGCCAACATTTTTAACACTCATAAAACAACAATATCAAAAGACATATGCACTGTTCAGTCATTCATTCAGAAAACAAAATTATTGTCACCACATCAATATAATTAAATTAAATTCAAGGATGAATTCGAAATTATGTACTTCTGTTCTTTTGAATTAAAACATTTTTCATTTAAGAGAGGTGAAGAATTAATGGATTTTATTCATAGCTTTAAGGCATGGTTACACACTAATGATCATGAAGTAGAGACACAAAACATAGATAAACACAACATTAAAAACCGAAAAACAGAAAGAAATAAGAACAAGGAATGAATCCACCTCTAGTGGCGTCTTCTTCTTGAAAGTCCAACAATGTCCTTAAGCTCTTCTATGTCCCTTCCTTGCCTTTGTTGCTCCTCCCTCATTGCTCTTTGATCTTCTCTATTTCTTGGAAGAATGATGGAGTGCTCATGATGTTCCACCCTTAATTGTCCCATTATGGCTCAAATCTTCTAAGGAGGTATTGAGTTGCTCCCAATAGTTTTGGGAGGAAAGTGCATTCCTTGAGGCATCTCAGGAATTTGTTGATGATGACTTCCTCATGTTCTCCTTGGGGGCCGTGAGGAACTTCCCTTGCTTGCTCCATCCTTTTCTTGGTGATGGGCTTGTCCTTCTTCAATGGGGACATCTCCTTCTATGATGACTCCAGCTGAGTAGCATAGATGGCAAATAAGGTGAGGAAAAGCTAGCCTTGCCATGGTGGAGGACTTTCGGCTATTTTGTAGAGTTCATTGGAGATGACTTCATGAACTTTCTACTTCCTCTCCAATCATGATGCTATGGATCATGATGGCCCGATCCACAGTAACTTCAGATCGGTTGCTAGTAGGAATGATGGATCTTTGGATGAACTCCAACCATCCTCTAGCCACAGGCTTGAGTCCAGTCTTCTTAGTTGAAGACTGGCTTGCCTTTGGGTCTCTTCTCCGTTGAGCTCCTTCCACACATATGTCCATAAGGACTTGGTCCAACCTTTGATTAAAGTTGACCCTTCTAGTGTAGGGGCGGTCATCTCCTTGCATCATAGGCAAGTGAAAACGCCAACCTCACATTTTCGGACTAAAATCTAGTATTTCCCCCAACCATTGTGAGATAGTTCTTTGGATTCGGGTTCATACTTTGATCATGGTTCCTAGTGATCCATGCATTGGCATAGAACTCTTGAACCATCAATATTCCGACTTGTTGCATGGGGTTGGTTATGACTTCCCACCCTCTTCTTTGAATTTCATTCATGTCGGATTTCCGGATACTCATTCTTTTTGAGCTTAAAAGGGACCTCAGGGATCACCTTCTTCTTTGCCACAACATCATAGAAGTGGTCTTGATGGCTCTTGGAGATGAATCTTTCCTTCTCCCATGACTCGGAGGTGGAAGCTTTTGCCTTCCCTTTCCTCCTTTTTTTAGAGGATACTCCGGCCTTAGGTGCCATTGATGGTAATGGAAAAACAAAAGCTTATGATTTTTACCAACACTAAACTTAAAATATTGCTCGCCCTCGAGCAAAAAGAAAAAGAGAGTAGAGAGAAGAAGAAGAGAATATGGAAAAAGAGGGAGAAGTAGGTTCGGCTATGTGGGAGAAGAAGGGTTGTGTTGTGTGAAAAAATGAGTAGAATGGAAGGGTATTTATAGGGAGAGGGGAGGGTGGGTTTGTTCGGCCATTTGGGGTGGGAATGGGTGGGAAATTGAATTTGAATTCTATGAAGGTAGGTGGGGTTTTATGGGGAAGAGTGGTTGATGTGATTGGTGAATGGGGTAATTGGGAAGAGGAGTGGAGGTGATTGGTGAAGGTTTTTGGGAAGTGTGACATGGGAAAGAGTGAAATGAGATTAGGATTAGGAGAGTGTGATTAGGATTAAAAGAAAAGGTGGGAATAGGTAGGTGGGGATCCTGTGGGGTCCACAGATCCTGAGGTGAAAAGAAATACCATTCCTTCACCCTATAGGCATGTAAATTGCCTTCATGCATCATTCTGGCGTTCAAACGCCCATTGGTGCACGTTCTGGGCGTTAAACGCCCATGTAATGCATGTTTCTGGCGTTGAACGCCAGTTTCATGCTTGTTGCTGGCGTTAACGCCAGCTTGTCTCCTCCAGGCACATTCCTGGCGTTCAACGCCAGGATGTTGCTTGTTTTGGGCGTTCAGCGCCAGAATGGTGCTCTGTTCTGGCGTTAACGCCAGCCAGATGCATCTTACTGGCGTTGAACGCCAGTCTGCGCTACCTCCAGGGTGAAAATTTTTTTTTTCTTTTTTTTTTTTTGTTTTTTTTTTTTTTTTTTTTTTTTTTTCGTCATGATCAGTAATAATTAAACAATAAAAAACAAAAAAAAAAATAAAAATAAAAGTTAGATAAAATAAAATTGGGTTGCCTCCCAACAAGCGCTTCTTTAATGTCAATAGCTTGACAATGGCTCTCATGTAGCCACAAGGTGATCAGGTCAATGTTGTATAGTTGCCAACACCAAACTTAGAGTTTGGATATGGGGTCTTAACACCAAACTTAGAGTTTGGTTGTGGCCTCACAACACCAAACTTAGAGTTTGACTGTGTGGGCTCTTCTTGACTCTGAACTGAGAGAAGCTCTTCATGCTTACTCTCTTTTATCACAGAGGGATGGCCATGTGCCTTAAACACAAGGTAGTCCCCATTCAATTGAAGGACTAACTAACTCACCTCTGTTGAACATCTATCACAGCTTCTGCTGTGGCTAGGAAAGGTCTTCCAAGGATGATGCAATCATCCTCTTCCTTCCTAGTGTCTAGGATTATGAAATCAGCAGGGATGTAAAGGCCTTCAACGTTTACTAGCACGTCTTCTACTATTCCATAAGCTTGTCTCAATGACTTATCTGCCAATTGCAATGAAAACAAGGCAGGCTGTACCTCAATAATCCCAGCTTCTCCATTACAGAGAGTGGCATAAGATTTATCCCTGACCCTAGATCACATAGAGCTTTTTCAAAGCTCATGGTGCCAATGGTACAAGGTATTAAGAACTTGCCAGGATCTTGTTTCTTTTGAGGTAGAGTTTTCTGAATCCAAGTATCTAGTTCATTAATGAGCAAGGGAGGTTCACTTTCCCAAGTCTCATTACCAAATAACTTGGCATTCAGCTTCATGATAGCTCCTAAGTATTGAGCAACTTGCTCTCCAGTCACATTTTCATCCTCTTCAGAGGAAGAATAGTCTTCAGAGCTCATGAATGGCAGAAGGAGATTTAATGGAATCTCTATGGTCTCTGTATGAGCCTAGATTCCTTTGGATCCTTAATAGGAAACTCCTTCTTGCTTGAGGGACGTCCCAGGAGGTCTTCCTCACTAGGATTTTGTCCTCCTCCTCCCTTGTGCATTCGGCCACATGATCACATCAATGGCCTTGCACTCTCCTTTTGGATTTTCTTCTGTATTGCTTGGGAGAATACTGGGAGGAGTTTCAATGACTTTCTTACTCAGCTGGCCCACTTGTGCCTCCAAATTTCTAATGGAGGATCTTGTTTCATTCATGAAACTGAAAGTGGCTTTTGACAGATCAGAGACAATATTGGCTAAATTAGAAGTGTTTTGTTCTGAATTCTCTGTCTGTTGCTGAGAAGATGATGGATATGGCTTGCTATTGTTCAGCCTATTGCGTCCACCATTGTTAAAGCCTTGTTGAGGCTTTTGTTGATCCTTCCAGGAGAAATTTGGATGATTTCTCCATGATGGGTTATAGGTGTTTCCATATGGTTCACCCATGTAATTAACCTCTGCCATGGCAGGGTTCTCAGGATCATAAGCTTCTTCAGAAGCTACCTCTCTAGTACTGTTGGATGCATGCTTCAATCCATTCAGATTTTGAGAGATTATGTTGACCTGTTGAGTCAACATTTTGTTCTGAGCCAATATGGCATTCAGAGCATCAATTTCAAAACTCTTTCTTCTGAGGTATCCCATTATTCACGGAATTCCTCTCAGAAGTGTACATGAATTGGTTGTTTGCAACCATGTCAATGAGTTCTTGAGCCTCTTCAGGCGTTTTCTTCAGGTGAATAGATCCACCTGCAGAATGATCCAATGACATTTTCGAAAATTCAGAGAGACCATAATAGAATATATCTAGTAAGGTCCATTCTGAAAACATGTCAGAAGGACATCTTTTGGTCAACTGCTTGTATCTTTCCCAAGCTTCATAGAGGGATTCACCATCTTTTTGTTTGAAGGTTTGAACATCCACTCTCAGCTTGCTCAGTTTTTGAGGAGGAAAGAATTTATCCAAGAAGGCAGTGACCAGCTTATCCCAAGAGTCCAGGCTATCCTTAGGTTGTGAATCCAACCATATTCTAGCTCTGTCTCTTACAGCAAAAGGGAAAAGCATGAGTCTGTAGACTTCAGGATCAACTCCATTCGTCTTTACAGTCTCACAGATCTGCAAGAACTCAGTTAAAAACTGATAAGGATCTTCAGATGGAAGTCCATAAAACTTGCAGTTTTGTTGCATTAAAGCAACTAGTTGAGGCTTAAGCTCAAAGTTATGGCTCCAATGGCAGGAATGGAGATGCTTCTTCCATCAAACTTGGACGTTGGCTTTGTGAAGTCACCAAGCATTCTCCTTGCATTATTATTATTATTATTTTCGGCTGCCATCTCCTTCTCCTGTTCGAAATTTCTGAAAGGTTGTTTCTGGATTGTTGTAATTTAGCTTCTCTTAATTTTCTCTTCAGAGTCCTTTCAGGTTCTGGATCAATTTCAACAAGAGTGCCCTTTTCCCTGTTCCTGCTCATATGAAAGAGAAGAAAACAAGAAAAGAAAGAGGAATCCTCTATGTCACAGTATAGAGATTCCTTTATGTTAGTAGAAGAGAAAGGGGTGGAAAGAAGAATCCAAATACAAGGGATATAAGAAGTTCGGATTCTTAGATAAAGAGAGGTGAAGAGAAGTGAAGAGAAGTGTTAGTAATTTAATTAATTAATAAGAAAAGAGAGAAAGAAAATTTCATAAAAATAATTTTTGAAAAAGAGTTAGTGATTTTCGAAAATCAAGATAAAAATGTAATTGAAATTAAAATTTGAAACAATTAATTAATTAACGGAAGTTTTGAAAAGGGATGAGATATTTTGAAAATGAGAGAGGGAGAAGTAGTTAGGTGGTTTTTTTGAAAGTTAAAAAACAAACAAAAGTTAGTTAGTTGATTGAAAAAGCTTTGAAATCAAATTTTGAAAAAGATAAGAAGATAAGAATTAGATAAGATATTTTGAAATCAAATTTTGAAAAAGATAAAATTTTGAAAAAGAACGATAAAAGATAAAATAAAGTTTTAAGAAAAAGATATTTCAAAAAGATTTAATTTTTAAAATTCCTTACTAACAAGAAACTACAAGATAAGATTCTAGAACTTAAAGATTGAACCTTTCTTAACAAGAAAGTAACAAACTTCAAATTTTGAATCAATCACATTACTTGTTAGCTACTATTTTTTCGAAACCTTTGCTAAAGATAAGAAAACGATTTTTGAAAATATTTGAAAAAATTTTTAAATTTTCGAAAATAAAAAAATGAAAATATGATTTTTGAAAAAGATTTTAAAAAGATAAGAATTTTTAAAATTGAAATTTTGACTTGACTTGTAAGAAACAACTAATTTTTTAAATTTTTGCCCCAGCCCCCCAAAATTTCGAATTTTGGAGGGAAAAAAGAAAAAGATATTTTTTTTGCTTTTTTTTTTTTTTTTAAAAAAAACACAAAAATGACCCAAAACATGAAAATTTTGGATCAAGACACAAGATGCATGCAAGAATGCTATGAATGTCAAGATGAACACCAAGAACACTTTGAAGATCAGATGAACATCAAGAACAAATTTTGAAGAATTTTTTGATGCAAAGAAAACATGCAAGACACCAAACTTAGAAATCTTTAATGCATGAAAAATTGATGCAAAAGTGCACATGAAAAAAACAAACAACACAAAACAAGCAATCATCAAGATCAAACAAGAGGACTTATCAAGAACAACTTGAAGATCATGAAGAACACTATGGATGCACGGGAATTTCGAACAAAATGCAAAAAAAAATTTTAAAGCATGCAATTGACACCAAACTTTAAAATTAACACAATACTCAAACAAGAAACACAAAATATTTTTGATTTTTAATGATTTTCTAATTTTTTTGTATTTTTATTGATTTTTTTGAAAAAAAAACATTTTTGGAAAAAACGAAAAAGGAAAGAAAAATTTTTTGAAAAAGTTTTTGAAAGAAAATTACCTAATCTGAGCAACAAGATGAACCGTCAGTTGTCCATACTCGAACAATCCCCGGCAACGGCGCCAAAAACTTGTGGACGAAATTGTGATCACATTAATGTAGTATTTTTTGCTGTTGTATGGAATCATTATTATGGCACTTATGTGTGGACACAACTCTCTGTTCAACTAACCAGCAAGTGTACTGGGTCGTCCAAGTAATAAACCTTAACGTGAGTAAGGGTCGATCCCACAGAGATTGTTGGTATGAAGCAAGCTATGGTCACCTTGTAAATCTCAGTTAGGCAGATTAAATTGGTTAGGGGTTTTTGAAAATAGAAATAAGAAAATAAATAATAAAAGGGATAGAGTACTCATGCAGCTTCATTGGTGGGAATTTCAGATAAGCGAATGAAGATACTGTATGGCTCAAGGACGCCTGCTCTCCTACTGCTTCGACTCAATCCTTCTTACTCCTTTCCATGGCAAGCTGTATGTAGGGCATCACCGTTGTCAATGGCTACAATCCCATCCTCTCAGTGAAAACGTTCCTATGCTCTGTCACAGCACGGCTAATCATCTGTCGGTTCTCAATCAGGTTGGAATAGAATCCCTTGATTCTTTTGCGCTGGTCATCACGCCCAGCCTTCAGGAGTTTGAAGCTCGTCACAGTCATTCAATCCCAGGATCCTACTAAATACCACAGACAAGGTTTAGACTTTCCGATCCTCATGAATGCCGCCATCTATCTAACTTATACCACGAAGATTCTGTTGGGGAATCTAAGAGATACACAGTCAAGCTCTGTTGCATGTAGAACGGAAGTGGTTGTTGTCAATCACGTGCGTTCATAAGTGAGAATGATAATGAGGGTTACTTATCATCACATTCATCATGTTCTTGGGTACGAATGAATATCTTGGAATAAGAATACGAGAGATTTGAATAAAAGACAATGGAATTGCATTAATACTTGAGGTACAGCAGAGCTCCACACCCTTAATCTATGGTGTGCAGAAACTCCACCGTTGAAAATACATAAGTAAAAGGTTCAGGCATGGCCGAATGGCCAGCCCTCTCCATGATCAAGTGACCGAATGATCAAAAGATTCAAAGTGATCAAAAGATGTCTAATACAATAGATAAATGTTCTATTTATAATAAACTAGCTCCTAGGGTTTACATGAGTAAGTAATTGATGCATAAATTTCTTCCGGGGCCCACTTGGTGTATGTTTGGGCTGAGCTTGATCAATCCACGAGCTAAGGCTTCTCTTGGAGTTGAACTTCGAGTTATGACGTGTTTTGGGCGTTCAACTCCGGATCATGACGTTTTTCTGGCGTTTAACTCCAGACAGCAGCATGAACTTGGCGTTCAACGCCAAGTTACGTCGTCAATTTCGGAATAAAGTATAGACTATTATATATTGCTGGAAAGCCCTGGATGTCTACTTTCCAACGCCGTTGAGAGCGCGCCAATTGGAGTTCTGTAGCTCCAGAAAATCCATTTCGAGTGCAGGGAGGTCAGATTCCAACAGCATCAACAGTCCTTTTGTCAGCCTTTTTCAGAGTTTTGCTCAAGTCCCTCAATTTCAGCCAGAAATTATCTGAAATCACAGAAAAACACACAAACTCATAGTAAAGTCCAGAAATGTGAATTTAACATAAAAACTAATGAAAACATCCCTAAAAGTAGCTTAAACTTACTAAAAACTACCTAAAAACAATGCCAAAAAGCGTATAAATTATCCGCTCACCAACGCTTTTAAAAGCGTGGCCTAAGGCTCCAAAGTGTGCTCCAACTTCAAAGTGTGTCCCAAAGCTCTTTTTTTCTTCTTTTTTTGTGCTTCTTTGCTTCTTTTACTTCTTATTTCCTACAAGATTTAAAAAATTTAAATATCAAGAAAATATATCATTTAAGTACAAAAGCATTCAATATTTAAGCACAAATTATCAATTTCTTGTATGAAAAGCATAGAAAAATAGGTATATGATGACATGTCATCACAACACCAAACTTAAACCTTGCTTGTCCCCAAGCAGGAAAAGAATCATGCAATAAAGATTGACAATCCAAGGTAAGAAGAATAGCAACTCAATGTTCATGGTAAGCTAGTTTTCTAAGTATGCTACAATCACAAAAGAAATATAAATGATTGATGCTTCTATCTAGCTCATTTTATGAAATATTTTCTTGTAATTCTTCCTTGAAACAAGCTTTTGATTTTTTTTTAGCTTCTCCTTTTGGGTGCTTTGCCTCATGAGTTAATAACAAAGCTACGACTTCTAAATGCTTTGTTTTCAAGTATTACCACTTGATACATAAGAACCACAAGCATTTATTAGAGGACTTCATTAAGCTCATCATTTTTTTTTTCTTACTCTCTAATCATTGATGCTCAGAACCTTGAGCTTTGAGGTAGTGCTTTTGCACTTGAGCCTAGTCTTGACTTCTAAGTGTTTTGTTTTCAAGCATTTGGCTTGATACATAAACACCACAAGCACTTAACAAATAAATTGCCATTGGTACTCAGAGCCTTCAGCTTTCTCATTCTTTCCCTTTTTCTTTTCTTGCTTTAATTGTATTTGCTTCTTCAAGGTTTTCATGATTTCAAAAGATTTCACAAAATATACTAGATGAAAAACTTCAATTAAATAAAATCCAATGCAATTGAGCAACAATCAATCATACTAGCTTTCCAATACTTGTATGCACATGCTAAATTCTTCTTTAATTCCTTGTTTGTTTATGATCATGATGCTTTTTTTTTGCTTTTGAATTCACAGGATTCAAGTTGGTAGTTATAATGTCACAGCACCATGTTTCAATCAAAATTCAAGCTATGCTTATTCATACCACACATGCATACAGAGAATATAAAGACAATCATGCAATTTAAAGTGCTGGAAACAAAGGAGAGGAAAAGGAACTTTACAACCTTGTAGTTCATTTTCATTATTGTTGTCCTTTTTCTCCAATTCTTCCCTTTCCCTTGCCAACTTAGAGTGCTTGCTCATCCTCAAGCAACAATTAGAACAATGGCTATGGGGCTAAGTTGGATCATGAATGTCTTACACAATGAAATGTTAGTAGCACATGTGTTTTAAGCAAGCAAAATAAAAGATAACAATCAAGACACAAGAGATAGAGACATTTTAATTGCATAGATAAGAAGGTGTGCACAATACATTGCATAAAAGATAAGTGGCACACCAAACTTAGTGTGACACTTTCACTTGGAATTAATGCAAGTATCTTGTAAGAATTAGAATAAAATTTTGTTGCATAGCAACACCAAACTTAGAATGCAACCATATGTCAATTTATTTGAACTAAAACTAAACAAACGAAACTGTTATATGTTAAATACAATCACCAAATGAAGAGTCTGTCATGAATAAGGATGTTTTGGTGATGTATTAACAAAAACAGTTAATGAAAGAAAGCATTAAAAATAAGTAAATAAATGAAACAAAGAGAAAAAAAAATTATCCAACTAAGAAGAAGAAAAATAACATTGCAAAAGGCAATATGATTATGCAGACAAGTGATGTTGCTTGAATGATTTGCATAGAAAATAAGTGGCACACCAAACTTAGAATCTTGGTGTGTCACTTTCATTTTTGATTTGATGCAATCATCCAAAAAGATTGAAAATAATTTGTTGCAAGGCAACACCAAACTTAGAATGTAATCATATGCCAATTTATTGAAATTTAAACAAAGCATGGAGAAGAAATGTACCTACTGTCTACCTGTTCTTCACTTTCTTCCTCTTCTTCCAGTTTGTTAAGAGGAATGACCTCAAAGGAGGAGAAGTTCCAGCTATTGTCCCTTCTCTTGGCCTCTTCTCAGCAAGCTTCCTTTTGAATTTGGCTTGATTGAGCTTGCTTGCTGTTTCAGGGACAGGATTGGTGCTTTCGTTAGTTGCCGTCACTTCTTGGATGTCAAGACATGGTTGCTGTGTGATTTTTAGAGTTTGATCTTCATCCAAAGCCTTTTGAATTGGTGGTTCAATAAGCTTGTCCTTCATGTGCCTCTCTGTTTCCCTTGAGTTTGGACTTTCTTGATTATCCTCCTCACTAGCTTGTTCTTCCACTTCCTCTTTTACACTCAACATTTGCTTTAATAGCTCTTTCATGGAGGAGGTTTGTTGATCTTCCCAAGCTTTCTTCATCTCCTCTTCATATTTTTCGATCAGTGTTGAGCATCTTTGGTCTAGGGGAGTTTGAGGAGGTTGTGAGTGTTCAGGTTCTCTTGTCATCTCAAGTGCAGTTTTAGGTTCAAATGTTTCCACCACCTCTTCCTTCTTTGCAATTTCACTTGATGCAGTAGCCTCTTCCTCTTGTTTTTCCTCCTTCTTCGTTGCACTCACCAATTGAGCTAGCTGCACTTCCATGTTTTTGAGGGAGTTTTCTTGTTCTTTCCAGACTTTCATTGTCTCCTCCTCATATTTTTTGAACATGGACTCAAGCTTTGAGAGCCTTGAGTGGTTCATGGAAATTTGTGTGGGTGGTGAGTTTTGAAAGGGGCTTTCTGTTGAAGTATGGTCAAGTGATGATGTCTTTGGATGAATATCATATGGAGCACTAGAATTCCCTTCCCAGCCACCATTAGAATCATGACTTGCATCATTTTGTGGTGGAGGGAAATATCCCATATGATTTTCTTTCTCATCTTGTGGTTCTGAAGCATAGCTCCATGAATTGGAGTGCCCAGAATTTGAAGTTTCTTGGTGATATTCCCAACCACCATTAGAGATTGGTGATGGTGGGTGATATCCCATAAAATTTTGTTTGACCATAAGATGATTTGAACTCCATTTGTATTTTGTAAACATCAATGAAATTTAAAATTCATGTCATAGAGAAAGAATTTCTTAGTGAGGCAATAACTCAAACACCTTGGTTTCAATCTAAAACAGAAAACAAAAATAAAGAAAATGCTTGATCTAGACTCCTCACCCACTTAATCATTGTTGATCTAAGCAATCCCCGGCAACGGCGCCAAAAACTTGATGGTGTTTTTGCGGAAAACTAATTTCCAACACACAAATCCAACCGGCAAGTATACCGGGTCGCATCAAGTAGTAATAACTCACAAAAGTGAGGTCGATCCCACAGGGATTGATGGATCAAGCAACTTTAGTGGGTGATTAGTTTAGTCAAGCTAACATTGAGTGAATTGTGTGAAGTGTAGCCAACAGAAGAGTAAATGGCAGAAATCTTAAAGATGCAGAAAGTAAATTGGCAAGTACCTTAAAGAGCAAGAAATGTAAATTGCAAGAATCTTAAATGACAAGAAATGTAAATTGCATTAAATGTAAATGGGGAGTGGGTGCTGGAAATTAAATGAAAGCAGTAGATCCAAGCATTAGAACAATTGCAGGGAGATTAAAGTGCTTGAAAGTAAATTAGAAGCAATAGAAACAGAAAGCTGAAAATGCAGATGAAATAAAAGCAGCAGATGTAAACAGCAAGGCAAAATTTCTTGAAGGAGCAAACAGAAATTAAGTTCAGCTTAAGTGCAGAATAAAATTGAAAATCTCAGGAAATCATAGAGACTAGAAAACAAGTCTAGATCTCAATTCCTTCCTTGATCAAAGTAGAAGACAACTTGCAGAAGAGAAGAAAGATGAAAGCAGTAAAATAAACTTCAGATCCAATTTCTCAATTTCCTCAATTATGCAGAAGAACACAAATGAATTTCAGATGGAGAATTGAAACAAAATTCTTTCAATTCTTGATCCAAAATTTAAGCAGAAAGGAAAATTAAAAGAGAGAGCTATCTACTACTCCCTAATGGAGCAACCTCCTTTCCAATCAAGCTCCAATTGATGCCTTTATATAGGCTTTACTAAATGAAAAATGAAAATGAAATTAAAACAAATTACAAAAATGAAAATCCTAATTTAATTGATCCATGTGCCTTTGAGTGATGATGTGGGCTTTGCTTGCTTTGGATTTGAGGAGAAATGGGTTTGATTGGCCTTGATTCAATTTGGAGAGAAATTGAATTTAAATGGAATTTTGGTTGAATTTTGGCCCATGAATGTTTGCTCCCAGGAGGCTGCCCTGCCCTTGTGGAGGGCAGAGCAGGAAATGGTGCGTGCGGCCGTTGGTGCCTTGGTGCGTGCGGCTCATTGCGTGCGAGCTTGGTGTGTGAGGATGCTGCCATGCCCTTGTGGAGGGCAGGGCAATGTTGCCTTTGTGTGTCTTGTGCTGCCCGTGCGTGCTTGGTGCTGGCCGTGCCAAGTTGTGTGCGGGCCTAAGCCTTTACTTCCTTGAAGGTCTTGTGTTCGAACCTTGGTGAAAGCACTTGGGGAGCAATTTTTCCTTGATTTTCCATGAAGAGCACGACATTGCCCTGCTCTCCAAGAGGGCAGGGCAGAAAATTGAGCGCTACTTTGTTTTGGAGTGAGGCTCCAGCATCGAGCCTTGGTGGAAGCACTTTGGTTTATTTTCGCTTATTTTTAGCCCTTAAAGATGCCTCTCGTTCATGCCTCAATTGTACGCCAAATATGAATTGCTATATATCGTGGGAAGCTCTGAATGTCAGCTTTCCAACGCAACTGGAAGCACATCAATCGAACGTCTGTAGCTCAAGTTATAGCCCTTTGAAGTAGGCATGGTCATGCTGTGAGCGGCCAGATTTTAACTTGGCGAAAATTTGCTCCAACCTCACTTTGTTTCATCGATTCTGCCCTGCCCTTGGCAAGGGCAGGGCAGTGTGCGTGCTGATTGTTTTCTCCTTTGATTTGGTCATGGGCCACGCTTTTAAAAGCGTGGCCTAAGGCTCCAAAGTGTGCTCCAACTTCAAAGTGTGTCAAAGCCTCTTTTTTCTCTCCTTTTTTTTGTGCTTCTTTGCTTCTTTTTCTTCTTATTTCCTACAAGATTTATAAAATTAAAATATCAAGAAAATATATTATTTAGGTACAAAAGCATTCAATATTTAAGCACAATTATCAATTTCTTGTATGAAAAGCATAGAAAAATAGGTATATGATGACATGTCATCACTGGTTAGTTGTGCGAATTGTCAAAGAGTGGTTGCATTTCGTGCACCAGAACGTCCAAGTGCAGGAGTTAAGAACTATATTTGCTCAAGCATCCTATGCTTAGAATTAAATAATCCATCCATAATAGCATGTTTAGCCTTCATGACTGACTGATTAAAGGTTTCAACTTCCTTTATGAGTTTAGTAACCTGCCTTTTTAGGCTCTCCACTTTTGACTCAAAAGAAGTCATTGCTTCCTTCAAGCTTGCAACTTTGCCCTGAAGGGTAGTATTTTCCTCTTGAAGAAAGGCGAAAGAAGCTTTTAAACCTTTATCTAAGTGTTGGCATTGTCAATTTCTTTATCCTTTGACACAACCTTCTCTTCGTGGCGATGATAACTTCAAGTCTCCCAGCCATGTCTACTATAACAGCCCAATTTTCAGTACATCACAATCATACTAAAAATCAAGTTTCACTAAAATTAACTAAATATTTATTAGTAAGTCTGTAATCGTGTTAGCGCGAGATCGATTTTTTGGAAAAAAACTATTAATTAATTAAGTACGATAAAATAACACAAACATCAGAGAGGATGTAATATACATCATACATACTATTTACACACACACAGATATATATATATATAATGCCATACAGGTCATAAGTTAGCGTAAAACCCTTCACATCTTGTTACTATATACATAATCAACACTCCGGGCCCTGATCCATATAGGAAGCCCCTAAGATGTTGCTTGAAAACTAGCCTAGTCAACTGTCCTACTCTTCTCAGTGAGTCTAATCAAAAGTGAGAGACTAACCACAAAAGTTAGGCTAACACAAAAAAACTCCCAAAGGTCACATCCGCAGCTCCCAAGCATCAACTGTTATCGTCAGAGAAAATCTCAATCACATCTGAACACTCCTTAGGATCCTCATATATGTAGGGATAGTCTATCTCATATAACAAGACCCTGTCTCCATCTGATGGGGAAGGAAGGAAGGGGTAAGAACTGGGGGGTTCTTATTAGGGTCGGGGGTAGTTAGATGAGTCAGTATTATCACAGTTCAATTAATTTACAGCCAAATATACAAGAATCATAGAAGAAATAGCCAGTCACAACAATTCAAAATACCATTAAGGAATGCACAAACACCAAAAGACAATCACAAACAATTTCACATTATCAAGTAGAATACAAATGCATAGCAAGGATTATGCATGCCTAGTCCTATTGCAGGTAATGAGCTCTTTTATCGGTTTCGACCCGCACCTAACGTAATCTGACTCGCAAGTCAGATAAGACATTCCAACAACATAACCTCTATACGTTTCAACTTCTTACAGGTGCTGATTGTCTAGCTGAAGTATGTCGAACATGACCTCTACTAGTACTTGCAAGCGCTGATTCTCCAGCTGAAGCATGTGACCCCTTCTCTTAGAAGCAATTCCATATTTACAAGCGTCCTCGCATAATTATTCACATACAAAGCTCACGGCTTGTTAACATTTATAAATCTCACAATATCAAATTATGTTCGCACTATTTTCTCTCCTTTTCCTAAATGTATTATGAAAATAGAATTATAAGGCATTTTAATAATACTTTGTGTTATCTACTTAGTTTTAGAAAGTTTTTCTTATTACTTTACTTTATTATTAAATAAAAATTAACAAAAATAAAATAATGGATTTAACAGAACTATACTAATTAAATATGCGTAGTTACAATAATAGTTAAGAAGTATTAATATCTAATATTTCTATTTTTGGTATACAAAAAATTAACTTTATTAAAGCTTTATTCTTATACTTTTAGAAGTTATACTTCAAACCCCAAGCTTCTAAGTATTTGTTTTTACCCCAACATTTTAGAAGAAAATTAATTAAATCTCACGTATTTTAATATTATAAAAGTAACCCATAATTTTTATAAAATATCCGTTCATCTCTGAACTCTTACTTTTTACTCAAAATAGCCCAAAACTTATATATTTACAAAATAAATCTTAACTTTTATAAATATATAATTTCATTCTCAAAATATAAGTTATGTTGGTGACAAGCACAACTCTTAAAATCCAAAAATCCTTTATCGAAATCTATTCAAAAAATATATATGATTTTAAATCGGTTTTTGAGCTTTACGCATTTTCGCCAGGTTATGTATAAGGAGTTCCCTGGGAGTTGACCCACTGGAGTTTAGGACTCTTGCAAATACATCAACTTAGGTAGGAACTTCAGGATAATAGTGAACACTAGAAGGGTAATCCACGGAGAGCTGATTCTATCTATCAATAGGCTCTGCCACTTCCTCGGAGGGTGGAAAAAAAGAGTCCTCTATCGCGGATGCCAAGTCGGATGCTTTCACTCAAGAAGATGTTGTCGGCCTCGTTGGACCTTTTAAAAACGAAGAAATATGCCATTGGAAGTGATCGAAAACCTTACTAACTTCAATAATAATTTGAATTTTGCTCTTTGCTACTATTTGCTGGTCCATTTGGAGAGGTAGAAATCTTTGTCTGAAGGGTGGTGGGTGTAATTGTGATCATCAATGGCGCCATCAACATGGTACGCTCAATTGCAATCTCAACTCTTTATCACAACTTCGCACTACTAACCAGCAAGTGTACTGGGTCGTCCAAGTAATAAACCTTACGCGAGTAAGGGTCGATCCCACAGAGATTGTTGGTATGAAGCAAGCTATGGTCATCTTGTAAATCTTAGTCAGGCAAACTCAAATGGTTATGAATGATGAATAAAACATAAAGATAAAGATAGAGATACTTATGTAATTCATTGGTAGGAATTTCAGATAAGCGTATGAAGATGCTTTGTCCCTTCCGTCTCTCTGCTTTCCTACTGTCTTCATCCAATCCTTCTTACTCCTTTCCATGGCAAGCTGTATGTAGAGTTTCACTGTTGTCAGTGGCTACCTCCCATCCTCTCAGTGAAAATGTTCAACGCACCCTGTCACGGCACGGCTATTCAGCTGTCGGTTCTCGATCATGTCGGAATACAATCCAGTGATTCTTTTGCGTCTGTCACTAACGCCCCACAATCGCGAGTTTGAAGCTCGTCACAGTCATTCAATCATTGAATCTTACTCAGAATACCACAGACAAGGTTTAGACCTTCCGGATTCTCTTGAATGCAGTCATCAATTCTAGCTTATACCACGAAGATTCCGATTAAAGAATCCAAGAGATATCCACCCAATCTAAGGTAGAACGGAGGTGATTGACAGTCACACGTTCATAGGTGGGAATGATGATGAGTGTCACGGATCATCATATTCATCAAGTTGAAGAACAAGTGATATCTTACAACAAGAACAAGTTGAATTGAATAGAAGAACAATAGTAATTGCATTAATACTCGAGGTACAGCAGAGCTCCACACCTTAATCTATGGTGTGTAGAAACTCCACTGTTGAAAATACATAAGAACAAGGTCTAGGCATGGCCGTGAGGCCAGCCTCCCAATGATCTAAGATAGCATAAGAATAAAGATAGCTACCAAGATGAAAATACAATAGTAAAAGGTCCTACTTATAGAGAACTAGTAGCCTAGGGTTTACAGAGATGAGTAAATGACATAAAAATCCACTTCCGGGCCCACCTGGTGTGTGCTTGGGCTGAGCATTGAAGCATTTTCGTGTAGAGACTCTTCTTGGAGTTAAACGCCAGCTTTTGTGCTAGTTTGGGCGTTTAACTCCCATTCTTGTGCCAGTTCCGGCGTTTAACGCCGGGCAGTTTTGAGCTGATTTGGAACGCCGATTTGGGCCATCAAATCTCGGACAAAGTATGGACTATTATATATTGCTGGAAAGCCCAGGATGTCTACTTTCCAACGCCATTAAGAGCGCGCCAATTAGACTTCTGTAGCTCCAGAAAATCCACTTCGAGTACAGGGAGGTCAGAATCCAACAGCATCTGCAGTCCTTTTTAGTCTCTGAATCAGATTTTTGCTCAAGTCCCTCAATTTCAGCCAGAAAATACCTGAAATCACAGAAAAACACACAAACTCATAGTAAAGTCCAAAAAAGTGAATTTTAACTAAAAACTAATAAAAATATACTAAAAACTAACTAAAACATACTAAAAACATACTAAAAACAATGCCAAAAAGCGTATAAATTATCCGCTCATCAAAGGGAAACAGGTTACTCTGCACTGGATCAAACTTCAGATTTTTTCTCTTATCCGTGAGATTTCTCAAGCTTCCCCGCTGCACTTTCCGTCTTCGTTTGCTGATAAAGAAATCATGGAAGTTCTTTCCCTCCATCATCGCTCCCTCAAGCTGAAATCGCCTATCGCAGACCAATTTTTCATCGTTTTTCTGTTAATCTCCTGGCCATCAAACCTCTTCAATTTTTCTCAATAATTCTCATTCACAACAGCCCCAAAATCATCAAAATAACTCTAGTTGGGCTGTTTTTCCTGGCCAAGCCATAATTCATGAGCAACGATAATAACTCCACAAAATTTTGACATAAACTTAATCAAATTCAACCAATGATCAATCAAACCAACAATCACTTATCACATTAACATTTAACTGGTGAAAATTACCAAATCTTACCTCCATTGAAATCAAACAATGGAAATTCCAGAGAAGCTTTTTGACCGAGCTGCTGAAGAAGAAAACGTTAGAAATCATCCGCACCTCCTAGAACTCCAATTGGACGAACTCAAGGGGAAGGGGAGCTACGTCACCGTCAACTTCTACCGAATAAAAGTGACGCCAAAGTGTAGGGGAAAAAGATACGAACACTTTAATCAGATATAATTTTTTATTGGAGTTATGAATTACAAAAAATTGAAGCCGGAAGTTCGGTATCCATGAAGGACACGTTCTTTCTCACTCTCGGCATCTCCCTTTCTTTTTCTTGGAAGTTCAGTTCAGTGGTGAATAAAGGGACACAGAAATGGTTAATGATGATTATGACTAAGTGGCATTGGTTATATATATGTAGACATGTATTGTAAGCCACGTTTCATTCCTTTCTTTACTTAGTCCCTTTCTTTCTTTTTCCACAAATGGCTTCGTTGATGATGATGATTAATTGGTGATAAGTGTGATTATTGGCTAGGTGTCATGGTTCATTAATAAGGAGTTAGATGTCAAGGACTGGAGCTACTGAGTCAGTGATTCAAGTTATAAATATCTTAAATGGATATTTATGAAAAGTGGATATATTAAAAACACAAGTAAAATATATATAGGGTTAAATGTATATGAGTTACTAATATAAATGACATTAGTATCTTAAGGATGAAAGATATTTGATGAAGTATTAGCAACTCTAAACTCTTTAAGAAATACCAATAGTTACTTATATCGGTAAATATTGAACTTGATAATAATAATATTATTATTATCTAGACTCTATTATAATTATAGCATGTAAAACAAATTAATAACATAATAATAAAATTATATTATCATTTATTTTACTTCAAAACTCAGAATTGACTCATTGAAATAAAACTAATTAGTGAGAATAATATTTTTTGAAAAACGTCGTATTGGCATTAAAATTCAGGTTGTTACATCAATTGCCAAATAAAAGGAAAATAGTAAGTGAGAAAATCATTAAGTCGGAATCATGTGGAGAATAAGTAAAGAAGTAACAAAGTTGAAAGCTAAGCAATGAAAAATTACCAATGGCATTTCGAGCAGTATTCTCATCAACTATATATGATGTCCCTTAAGCTTAAAGGACATTCGTTCCATAACTCCAAAAGCATGTGGATGATAACGACTTCAAAAGCGTTAATGCCTTAAAGTTGGATTTTTAGAGAAAAGACATTAAAGTTTCATTAAAGGTTGAACCTTTTTTCGTCTTATAAAGTCATGGAAAAAGGTGTCGTACCTTCTACTCAATTTTAAAATTTTTTCTTTGAATCCGTGATAAAATTCCCCGAAAAGGTTGAAAATTCTTCTCTTTCAATTACCTCAAAAAGAGATAAACCCATAACGTTGGGACCTAAAAAGCATGGTCAAGGTAATGAAATAGAAAAAGACTTTGATAGAGATATCAAGACCTAAAAAAGAACATTGAAGTTCCAAACTATGTATAATAGCCCAGCTATTAGGATAGATTCGTGAAAGAGCACAACCAATATACTTTAAAGCATTTTCCTGGAATTCCGTAAAAAGAAGATGGACAAGAAGTCGTGTGAACAAAATTTTGTACATCCATAACTAGTCTAGAACATTTTCAGCATGCTCATTTATGTGGCACAAACAATCAACAGGGCCTAGAGCCGACAATACATATAAGTTACCCAGATCCAAATTAAAGATAACCCCGGATTCTTGTAAATTATCCAACTCCTCTTGAGTGATGGTAGATAGAGTGAACTTCACTTCCTCGGAAACCTAGGAATAGATAACCACTTCATCATCAAGGTTAACTTGAGGAGAGGATATGGTCAGGATCTTGGTTGTCTTGAGGTACCAACGCATTCGCAAGTGGAAATAACTTTCCTCCTCGGTGTAACACCCTATCACACAAAGTCATATGCTTAAGTCATAAAACAGAGGTGGTGAGGTATTACAACCTCTAAAAATAAAATCATATATATAATATAATTGAAAATGAGGTTTATCTAGGATCCTTAAAGAAAAGTAATTGAATGAAATAGAAGCAGACAATGTAACACTCACGATCGAATAAAAATGGAAAGGTAGATAAGATGGAATGGAAGAGATAATATATGTACAAAATTAGAGTTCCAAAAAATAATTAACAAACTTGATGACAAGTCATCTTAGCCTAGTTTTACTAGTCTTTTCTTTGTTTTCATTTAGTTTTATGCACTTTCTTAGGCCACAAGTAAGCCAATTGGGTTGAAATTCATGTTTTCTTAGATTCAATCAACCATGGATAAATTGATGCATTTTCATGAGTTTTTGTGCAATAATTGCTTATATATCAAGAAGAAGAAGAACTCATGATTATAGCATAGCTTTGATGCAATTGTTGATTGATGATAGGTGACCAAAAGGGCTTGAAGGAAGGTTGAAGCAAGAGGCAACAAGAAGGCCATGAAAGGAAGCAAAGGAAAGCAATGTTGGAGCCAAAGTTGGTGCTCCAATGTTGCTTGAAACGTTGCTCCCCACAGCCTGAAGGGGTATACGTCCAACGAGAATAACTTGAGCTACAGAACTCCAAATGAGATGATTCCAAAAGCATTGTAAAATAGGAATCGAGAGCTTTCCAAGAATATATGGCACTACATGGTGGATATAAAAATTGAGGGAGAAAACTGCCCCGAAAAGTGCATAAACAAACATGACACCAACCTGTAGTAAGGCCAGCTGACCTTCGACGGAGTATAACTCGAGCTGTGGAGCTCCAAATGATACGCTTTCAACGGCATTGGAAAGTAGACATTCAGGGCTTTCCAAAAATGTATAATAGTATGGGGTGGATAGCACGATCAAGCTTCCAAAACTGGCAATGTTCCCAACGTTTGTGCCAACATTTGACCTCAAACGTTGAGGCAAACGTTGGCACCAAAAAGAAGAAAGATTGAGCTTCTGGGCAGAGACGTTTGAGCCAACGTTTGACCTCAAACGTGAGGTCAAACGTTGGCTACATTTTGGCAAAAAGGAGCATGAAAGAACACCCCTGATTGATGAGCTAATTGAGCCACGTTTGCGCCAACGTTTGACCTCAAACGTTGGGCCAAACGTTGGCCAGAAAGAGGCATAGGGAGATCCACGTTTGAGTTCACGTTTGACCTCAAACGTTGAGCCAAACGTGGATGACAGCATTTTGGGCCTCTGCATCATTGTTCACAAGGCAACGTTTGAGTCCACGTTTGACCTCAAACGTTGGCTCAAACGTGAAAGTCACATGGCCCGGTTCACAAGTGGATTTCTTCCCAACACCAAGAGCAATCAACGGAGGCCACTATCAACCCAATTCTATCAAGGCCAAGGCCCAATTTAAGGCTTGAAGATCATTAGAAGAAAGTGTATAAATAGATTAGAATTTAAGTTTCTAGGAGAGCTTTCCTTTTAGTTTTGCTGAGTAGTTTTGGAGAGCTTTTGGTGTTGAGTGAATTTTAATTTCTAAGTCTCGGGGAAGGAGAATTGAATTCCCTTCCTCTCAGTTTTCTTGCTTTCAATTTCAATTACAATTGTCTTGGATCTTTGGTTGAAGAATTGAAGGAATTCTGTTTCAATCTCATCCTAAGATCTCTCTGTTTCATTTTACTGCATAATTGAATTTCCGTTTCTGTTATTTGCTTCTTCTTCTACTTTCTTTACAATTTACAATTCCTCATTTACTTTGCAATTGTTGTTATTTGATCTAGGAAGGCGTTGAGATCTAGACTTGGTTATCTAGTCTCTTGGGTCTTGAGATCTAAATTCCAATTTTACATTTCCTGTTTAATGCTTTTCAATCTCATTTACATTTCTGTTCTAAGATCCGATTCAATTCAAGTCATCTTCTATTTCTCTATTTGTTGCAATTTACTTTTCCTTGTTTAATTTCTGCAAATCCAATTCCCAGTTCCCTTTATAATTCAAGTCATTTACATTTCTTGCAATTTAAGATTCTGCAATTTACATTTCTTGCTTTCTAAGTTTCTGCCATTTAATTTCTTGCACTTTAAGATTCAGCACTTTAATTTTCAGTTTTTTTTAATTTCATGCAATTTACCCATTCCTTTTACTTTCGATGCGATTTAAATTCTGCAAATCACAAATCACTCAACCAAATCTTGATTCGCTTGACTAAACCAACCCTAAACTAAAATTGCTCAATCCTTCAATCCCTGTGGGATCGACCTCACTCCCGTTAGTTTTATTACTTGATGTGACCCGGTGCACTTGCCGGTGAGTTTTGTGTCGGATCGTTTTCCGCACATCAAGTTTTGGCGCCGTTGCCGGGGAGGGATTGAAATAGATTGACAATGATTAAGTGAGGTGGTGATCTAGATCAAGCACTTTTTCTTTATTTTTCTCTAATTTTGACTAACCCACTAACTGTTTGAATTTTTGCCTAAACTAACACTCACTTTGCTCTCTCAGTAGAGTACATTGCTTTTCTGGTTCTGTGTCCGTTTCTTGTTGTTCTGTACAACAAAAGCAATTTTCTTCTGATTTTCTCTCAAAGCCTATTAACTGTTTGACACATTGTGTCAACTAATCCTCTGACTACATTCTGGCATGAGAATATCCAATTTTCATTTGGATTGTTTGTGATTGTGCAGATCATGGAGGAAAGGAATCCTACAGCAAGAGGAGAAAAACTGAGGCATTATGATTTTCAGCCTCCAGAATTAAAGAGCAAGATGTCAAGCTAGTGACAATAAAAGAGCACTTGTTGGGAGGCAACCCAACCGGAGGTAACTTTCTTTTCATATTTGTTTCAATAAAAAGGTTAATTAGTTTTATCTATATTGCAAGAAGCTAAGTTTGGTGTTACACACCAAAACAATCTAAGGGAGGAATGAAGGATTCTAAGTTTGGTGTTCCACCAAAATTCCATCATACAACATATTCTCACCTTCTGCATTATGCTAGCTTCAAGCATTTAGATAAACTAATCAACTATTCTGTTGTTATCAGTTTTATTGCTTTTGAAAAAAAAAAGAGAAAAAAAAGAGTTTCACACATGGTTAATCTGATGCATGGGAACCATTGGCAAGGTACTAAGTTTGGTGTTCTCATACCAAAGTAAGTTCAAAAGCCCACAAATAATTCATGCATGCTAACCATTTTTCAAGTGCTTGGGGAACAAGCAACTTTCAAAGTTTGTTGTAGGCAGTCACTTGAATCTAAGGAAGGATTAAGCACTATCAACCAAAGAGACAAAGAGGGATGCAAAGATCAACAATGGTTCTGAGAAGGAGTGAAGCAAGTAAACTCCAAAAGGTGTTGTATTGTTAAGTGATTGTCTTATATTCAAAACTGATATGATTGAAAGTGATATTGTACCCCTGTTCAGTATAATTTCCTTGTAGTTCAATAACTAAGATGTTTGGTATATCATAGCACCATACACTTGAAAATTTGCTTGCACTCAAGGATTGGAAAAATATAAATAGAAAATATTTCTTTGAAGAGAAGGATTGAGGAACCAAAAATTCATCTTGAGGTAAGAAAAAGATTAAGGAAGTGGTGGTTCTGGTTGTATGAATGTGTATTGAGGTTGCATGTTTGTGAAAACCTGCATGGGAGCTCATAGACAGGAAATATAGTTCAAAAAAGTATTGTGGAGATTCTCAAACATCTTTTGATCAAAAAAGCAGCAAAAGAAAAAATAAAAAAATAAAAAGAATATGGTCCAAGGCTCTGAGCATCAATATACTGCGAAAAAAAAAAAGAAAAAAAGAAACAAGAACTCAAAGAGTTACTAGCCTAGTAAATGCTTGTGGTCGAAATGTGTCAAAGAGAGAGGCTTGAGCAAGTAAATCCTCAGGGGTGCTTTAACACCTAATACCTTAAAACCAACTGGTTTAGGAGTATTGATTGAAAGCTTATTTAAAGAGCCGCTTTGAGACAAGACACTTAGAGTCAAGGCCAAAACACAGAAATCATAAGTTGCTTCAAGGTGATTATCTATAAAGAGATCTCTACAGTATCATTTGGGTGAAATTCCTAAGACCTAAGACTTCCAGATGTGGGGACTAGTAAACACTGAAGCCCCTGCATAAACATATGATTCAGAGTTCGCTCCACGGTCAATTAATCACTTCACTCACAGAGCATACATGTCATTCTTCAATCCATTCTAATCTGACAGAATTTTTGAGCTTAATTTCTTTTCTTGCTTGGGGACAAGCAAGCTTTAAGTTTGGTGTTGTGATGACAAGTCATCTTAGCCTAGTTTTACTAGTCTTTTCTTTGTTTTCATTTAGTTTTATGCACTTTCTTAGGCCATAAGTAAGCCAATTGGGTTGAAATTCATTTTTTCATTTCTTATTCAATCAACCATGGATAAATTGATGCATTTTCATGAGTTTTTGTGCAATAATTGTATATATCAAGAAGAAGAAGAACTCTCATGATTATAGAATAGCTTTGATGCAATTGTTGATTGATGATAGGTGACCAAAAGGGCTTGAAGGAAGGTTGAAGCAAGAGGCAACAAGAAGGCCATGAAAGGAAGCAAAGGAAAGCAATGTTGGAGCCAAAGTTGGTGCTCCAATGTTGCTTGAAACGTTGCTCCCCACAGCCTGAAAGGGTATACGTCCAACGAAAATAACTTGAGCTACAGAGCTCCAAATGAGATGATTCCAAAAGCATTGTAAAATAGGAATCGAGAGCTTTCCAAGCATATATGGCACTACATGGTGGATATAAAAATTGAGGGAGAAAACTGCCCCGAAAAGTGCATAAACAAACATGACACCAACCTGTAGTAAGGCCAGCTGACCTCTGCACCTTCGACGGAGTATAACTCGAGCTGTGGAGCTCCAAATGATACGCTTTCAACGGCATTGGAAAGTAGACATTCAGGGCTTTCCAAAAATGTATAATAGTATGGGGTGGACAGCACGTTCAAGCTTCCGAAACTGGCAATGTTCCCAACGTTTGTGCCAACGTTTGACCTCAAATGTTGAGGCAAACGTTGGCACCAAAAAGAAGAAAGATTGAGCTTCTGGGCAGAGACGTTTGAGCCAACGTTTGACCTCAAACGTGAGGTCAAACGTTGGCTACATTTTGGCAAAAAGGAGCATGAAAGAACACCCCTGATTGATGAGCTAATTGAGCCACGTTTGCGCCAACGTTTGACCTCAAACGTTGGGCCAAACGTTGGCCAAAAAGAGGCATGGGGAGATCCACGTTTGAGTTCACGTTTGACCTCAAACATTGAGCCAAACGTGGAGACAGCATTTTGGGCCTCTGCATCATTGTTCACAGGCAACGTTTGAGTCAACGTTTGACCTCAAACGTTGGCTCAAACGTGAAAGTTACATGGCCCGGTTCACAAGTGGATTTCTTCCCAACACCAAGAGCAATCAACGGAGGCCACTATCAACCCAATTCTATCAAGGCCAAGGCCCAATTTAAGGCTTGAAGATCATTAGAAGAAAGTGTATAAATAGATTAGAATTTAAGTTTTAGGAGAGCTTTCCTTTTAGTTTTGCTGAGTAGTTTTGGAGAGCTTTTGGGTGTTGAGTGAATTTTAATTTCTAAGTCTCGGGGAAGGAGAATTGAATTCCCTTCCTCTCAGTTTTCTTGCTTTCAATTTCAATTACAATTGTCTTGGATCTTTGGTTGAAGAATTGAAGGAATTCTGTTTCAATCTCGTCCTAAGATCTCTCTGTTTCATTTTACTGCATCATTGAATTTCCGTTTCTGTTATTTGCTTCTTCTTCTACTTTCTTTACAATTTACAATTCCTCATTTACTTTGCAATTGTTGTTATTGGATCTAGGAAGGCGTTGAGATCTAGACTTGGTTATCTAGTCCCTTGGGTCCTGAGATCTGAATTCCAATTTTACATTCCCTGTTTAATGCTTTTCAATCTCATTTACATTTCTGTTCTAAGATCCGATTCAATTCAAGTCATCTTCTATTTCTCTGTTTGTTGCAATTTACTTTTCCTTGTTTAATTTCTGCAAATCCAATTCCCAGCTCCCTTTATAATTCAAGTCATTTACATTTCTTGCAATTTAAGATTCTGCAATTTACATTTCTTGCTTTCTAAGTTTCTGCCATTTAATTTCTTGCACTTTAAGATTCAGCACTTTAATTTCAGTTTTCTTTAATTTCATGCAATTTACCCATTCCTTTTACTTTCCATGCAATTTAAATTCTGCAAATCACAAATCACTCAACCAAATCTTGATTCGCTTGACTAAATCAACCAACCAATAAACTAAAATTGCTCAATCCTTCAATCCCTGTGGGATCGACCTCACTCCCGTGAGTTTTATTACTTGATGCGACCCGGTGCACTTGCCGGTGAGTTTTGTGTCGGATCGTTTTCCGCACATCAAAACTCTAGGCTTGGCCTGCAAAGTAAAGACCGACCAGAGTATACATATACATATATATACACCCGAAAGTAACCCCAAACAGAAAATCGAGTCAACCTCTAAGTGGGACAAACATAAAATACAAGGAGGAGAAACTAAATACATATATATATAAATGCAATTAAAAAACAACCATGAGTCCCAAGAATTCTTCGCTTCCTTAGAGTTTCCAGAATATATGGTGTGGGGCTTCCCATCTTGCATCTGAAAAACAACAACACGTATGGAATGAGAACCAGAGGTTCTCAGCATGGTAATGGTGCCCACATAACTAACATATAAGGTCTCGGGAAAGCCAGAGGCGATCCTAGAACTTCCGACATCTGATTTAATCTATAAAACATAACTAAACCAAAAGTAAATTAGGCAACTAACTATGGATCTTTCTTCTAGTCTAACACTCCCCTTTCTAACTCCTCTGAACCTCCCAACCACCACTGGGATCATTTATTTTCAAACACATTATATCAATTCAAAGAAATCACAAGTAAAAATCATATGCAGCAAACAAACAAGTAGCAAGTAATTCTTACGATCAGTTAGAAAATCTCAACAAAGAACATCAAACAAACACATAGATGCGTATGATGCATGCCTGTCCTATAGCTAATGATATCATTTGTCGGTTATATAGTCAACCCGACATGTCCTAGTAGCTAACCATGGACAGAAACAATCATTGCAGAGCAAGTTTGTTTGAGCTACAACCCTTTGCTACTACCCGCTTAACCTAGAGTGAATGGAAGAACCGCTACCACCTCTACTAACCAGGCAGGTGTTTAAAAACTCAACCTGGAGCAAGTGGAATAATCCACTACTGCTGCTACTACCCAGGCGTCACAATCATTGACATGGAGTAAGCGAGACGAACCACAATCCTTGCTACTACCCAAGCATCTCAATCACTGACCTGGAGCAACCAGGACAAACCACAATCCTTGCTACTGCAAGGATATCTCAAACATACATTCATTCAGTCTTAATCAATCGTTATTATTATCAAATTTCAAGCGTTGACCTGGAGCAAGCGGGACGAACTACCATCCTTTCTACTACCCAAGTATCACAAAAATACATTCGTTCAATTGTAATCAATTACCATTATTCTCAAATTCAACATTTCCAGCACCCTTCAATAACAAATCTCAACTTTACAACCTCCCTCAACATCAAATTAATTCATCCAATAAGTTTACCCACACTCGACAGCCTAAAAACCAACTACGATGCCTTAAATGAGAGTTATAAAGGTTTTAAAAGCAAGAAAGAAATGGTTTATTTAAAACATAAAATTCACTTGCTAAAAATTTGATAAAATTTAGAGGTCCATAAGCCAAGTTATGCTCCGTCAAAGTTGAACAAAATTCATAGATTTTCATTAAAATTCACAAACCTCAAGTTTCAAAACGTACACTCTCGACAAAATCTCCATACCAGCCTCAACAACATCATAACACCTCTCAACACATCACTCCATAATTATAATAAGTTTTCTTAATAATTTTGCACAAAGACAACATCAAACAACATCATCAACTTATATACATATATACGTATATCATCAAGCTCCACAAGATTACGTTATTTCATTACCAACAATAATAGCAAATCACTAAGCCTAAAAAATACCTCCCAAATCCCAATTCATCAACAACATCAACATTATTATTTAGCAACCATCACATACAGCATCAATCACAACCTCAAACTTACTAACCAATCTTAATCACCACAACCTCAAACTTACTAACCAATCTTAATCATCACGTCATCAATAATTCCATTCTTATCTTACGGTCAACTAACCTAAGTTTTCGAGACATATTATATTTTAGTTATGATAAATCGAAATCATACATTGGCCGATTCCTCCCTAACCTCAAACGCCTCAAGTATCCACCGTTAACAAATATCCACACCCCAAAGTTCAAGCTCAAGCTCCCAACTTTGCCAATTTGCCTCTAATATCACAAAATTGTTTCCAGACACATAATTCAATCTAAATTTTCATAAAATAACATTAGAATTACCTTAGGATTCACAAATTCAGTAATTTGACAAGGGTTAGGGTTTCTTTACCCACAGGTCAAATGGACAAAATCTGGTGATTACTGATAAACCACTATTTATGGTTTTATTGTGTTTAATTGAGTGGTTTTATAAATTCTTACCCACTTATTCATATGATTAGCATGATATTATAATTCATTCCCAAAGTTGTTCTATGGTTGAAAACTTGCTTCCTAGAGATCCTTTTAATTGTATATTTTAATTCTCCTTTATACCATTTGATGCCGTGATTTGTGTGTTAAGTGTTTCAGGCTTCATAAGGCAGGAATGGCTTAGAGAATAGAGAGGAAGCTTGCAAAAATGGAAGGAACACAAGAAACAAGGAGATGACTAGCGAACACCGACGTGGATGCATGACTCATGCAAACGACCGCGCAAAATGGAGAAAATCGTAGTGACGCATTCGTGTGTGATGGACGAAATTGTGATCACTATTCTTTGAGTTGCATTTATCAACTTGGTGCTGTAGTTGCACGTGATGACAAGTCATCATATACCCATTTTTCAAGCTAATTTCACTTGTTTTGTTAGCATTTATGCACTTTCTTGTATCCTAAGTAAGTGATTTGGAGTGAAAATGCATAACTTCTTTAAATCAAGCAACCACCATGAAATTAATGTTATCTCATGAGGTTTAAGCTAATTTAAGTGAATTTTAATTGATTTATAGCCTCTTGAATTTAGTGATACTTGGAGTGGTTGTTTTGGTTTATTATAGGTGAAGAAAGAAAAGAAAAGAAAAGCATGGCCTAAGAAGTGTAGCCTAAGGAAGGGAAAGCGTGGTCGAAGCAATATGAAGCGTGCCGCATGCAAAGGGGGAGGCAACATTGCCCTCCACAAGGGCACACTGCCCTCTAGGAGGGCAACATAAGAGAACCAAGAAGAGAAGGCAACTCTGCCCTGCCCACTACAAGGGCAGAGCACAAAATGTGCCTTGAGACTAAGAGGAAGAGAACCTTGCCCTGCCCTTGTGGAGGGCAGAATCGGGCTCTCCAAGAAGAAGAAATTCAAGGGAAAAATGTCACCCATGCATGCCACAAGACTCGAACAAGGAACCATGAGGAAGCCAAGAACTAAGGTTGATTGCCGTGCCAAGAAGCCAAGGAAAATTAATTGAATTTGTGCCCCAGCCGTGTTTCGAACACGGGACGTGGAAGAGAGAACTCTGCCCTGCCTTGGCGCGGGCAGGGCAGCATTTGGATTGGCGCACGATCTTGGCGCACCACACACAATCTGGCGCACCAAATCTCGTCCCTGGCAGCACCAGACCAGTGCGCACCACGATCCTCTTCTGGCAGCACAAATTTTTTCTGCCCTGCCCTCCGCGAGGGCAGGGCAGCATCCTATGCACCAAGCTCAATTCTGGCGCACCAAACTGGATTCTGGCAGCACCAATGCACGTTCTGGCAGCACCAGCAGCACACAATTCTGGCGCACCAACTTTTCCTGCCCTGCCCTTGGCCTTGGCGCGGGCAGGGCAGCGTTCCATGCATCAGGGCGCACCAAACTCGCACAAGGCTGCACCACGGACGCACCACCATGCACCAATTTTCTGCCCTGCCCTCCACAAGGGCAGGGCAGCCTCCTGGGAGTGACTTTTAATGGGCCAAAAATTCAAATTTAAAAATCCATTTGAATCATTTCTTCACCAAATCAAAAGCCCATCCAAATCCCAAAATCCAAGAATAGAAAGTGTATACATAGAAGCTAGTTTGATGTAATTAGGACCTTTTACCACTTTGATTTTTACCTTTACTTTTGAATTTTACTTTCACCTTTCTTTTGAGCTTTTGCAATTGTTCTTGAGAGACTTGACCGAGAGCTAAGAGGATCAAGGGAGAATTGACTGATCTCCTTCCTCATTCTTACTTGGGCATTCTACTCTTCTGTTTCTGAGTATTGGGTGTGTGAAATTGAGGAAATTCTGTCTCAATTCCCATCCAAACTCTTTTCAATTTGTTTTCTGCATAATTCAATTATTTTTGTTCTTCTATTGCTTTCTTTAATTTTCTGTCAATTGCTTAGATAATTCAGATCTGGGAAGGAAATTGGGTTTTAGGCTCTGCTACCTAAGCCCTTGAGTCCTGAGATCAAAATTCACTTAGGTTCGTCTGTGAACCTTGCTGCACTTTACTTTAATTTCTGTTTAAGCTTTCATTGCTTCTAATTCAATTCCTGTTCTGTTAATTGTGTCAATTCAACTCTTCTTTGTTTATGTTTTGCAATTCCAGTCCTGAATTCCCTTTTATATTCAAGCCATTTATTTTCTTGCCATTTAAGATTACTGCAATTTAGTTTCTTGCACTTTAAGTTTCAGTCATTAATTTCTTGCTCTTTAAGATTCTGCAAATTTCCAATTCTGTTCTTTAATTTACTGCACTTCGCCTTCCCCCTTTACATTTACTGTCATTTATTTCTTGTTAAACACAAATCACTCAACCAAAACTGATTCGCTTGACTAAATCACTCACTAAACTAAAATTTCTCAATCCTTCAATCCCTGTGGGATCGACCTCACTCATGTGAGTTATTATTACTTGATGCGACCGGTACACTTGCCGTTGAGTTTTGTGTTGGATCGTTTTCCACACATCAAGTTTTGGCGCCGTTGCCGGGGATTTGAATAGCTTTGACAATGATTAAGTGAAGTGGAGGTCTAGATTAAGCACTTTTTCTTTTCTGTTATTCCAATTCCTACTAACACACTAACTGTTTGAGTTTTTGCTTAAACTAACTAACCTTCATTCTAGCTATAGATTGAAGTTTCATTGGCTTTCTAGGTCTGTGTGTTTATTGTTGTGTGTTTGTATGTCAGGTATAGGAAGATCTTCCCCTATCATCTCTGAAATAGATCAAAGAACTCTTCGGAGAATAAGAAGAGCTGAAAGAGGGAAGAACGTTATTGAGAGAAAGAATCTGAGGAGGAATTCCAAGAATGGAAGGAGATACCAATCAACCAGGAGAAGGAGCCAACAATAATCAACAACAGAGAAGAGTCTTGGCTTCATACACATTTGCAAATGCTAGGCATTGTGGGAGTAGCATTCTTCCTCCCAATGTCAATGCAAACAATTTTGAACTCAAGCCACAACTCATCACTCTGGTTCAAAACAATTGTTCTTTTGGAGGAGGACCTTTGGAGGATCCAAATCAACATTTGTCTACTTTCTTAAGAATCTGTGACACAGTGAAAACAATGGTGTATCTCCTGATAGTTACAAGTTGCTGCTCTTCCTATTCTCTTTGAGGGACAATGCTACTCAATGGCTAGAAACCTTTCCCAAAGAAAGCATCAACACTTGGGATGACTTGGTGAGCAAGTTTCTTGCCAAATTCTATCCACCTCAAAGAATCCTAAGGTTGAAGACTGAGGTTCACACGTTCACTCAATTGGAGGCTGAGAACTTTATGAAGCATGGGAAAGATATAAGGCTTTGTTGAGGAAATGTCCACCAGAGATGTTCACTGAGTGGGACAAGTTACAGAACTTCTATGAGGGACTCACTCTTAAAGCTCAAGAAGCTCTTGATCACTCTGCCGGAGGCTTATTACAACTCATGAAGACCACAGAGGAAGCTCAAAACCTCATTGATATGGTGGCCAACAACCAATATTTTTTGACTCATTCAAAGACAACGCCAACCATTACAGAGAAGAGGAGTAGTATATGGAGTTGGATAGGAGTGGATTCCAATTTTGGCTCCAAAACAAAGAACAAAAGCAAAACTAATATAATAAAAAAAAAAAAAAAAAATGGCCAAAAGAATTGATGGTTTGCAAGTTGCAGCAGTGAGCGCCACGAGCCAACCTCCAACCACTTGGGTTGCAAAGTGGAAGAACTCAGAAGAGGGCAACAAACAAGAGCAGTCCTAATACATGACACAACCAAAATCCTGGAACAAATGAGGTCTATGGTGACACCTACAATCCATCATGGAAGAACCACCCAACCTCAGATGGGGAGACAACCATAATCAAAACCAACCACCATGGCAAAGAAACACGGGCCAGAACAATTGGAAAACACAAACCGATAACCCCCAGCCAAAACACTAACCAAAATTACATAATAAATAAATTTTAATTATTAATATTATGTCAAAATTAGTTATCCACGCAATAATTTATCAACTAACCAAAACACTTATCATCATCCTATCAACCACCCCAAAATCAACCCATCACACAAGACTCACAGAGAATCACCAATCTAGAGCTGCTCATGGAGAACTGATTGAAAACCAAAGAATTGACAACAAAAAGAACCAAGGAAGCCTACCCATTTGAAGACCTAGAAGAGGCAGATTGGACAAATCTCCAAGAAGATTTCTGTTGAAAAACCATCAAGTTCACTGCCAAGTGACACCATTTCCCAACCCAAAGAAGAATGCAAGGTCGTGCAACTAAGACGTGGAAAAGTGTTAGTGGATAGCAACCAAGGAGCAACAAAGAATAATGAACAGCCAACGAAAGAATGATGAACGCCAATCAACAAAGGACATTGAGTAAGCAGGAATGCTCCAGAAAAAACTCACAGAGGAAGACAACAATCCATAGAATTTGAAGAAAGGAAAGAAGATCTTGGAGGAACCAATTCCAAAACAACATCAAGTAGTGAAGAGCTCAACACCACCATTACCTTATCCACAGAGTTTCACAAGGAAACAAAAGGATTCAGCTACTTCCACAATTTCTTGAGGACTTTCAAGAGTTGGAAATCCAACATACCTTTGGCAGAGGCTTTTGGGCAAATGCCTCTGGTTATTGCCAAGTTCTTAAAGGAGGCTTCCATCAACAAGAAAAGAGATTGGAATGAGAAGGAAACTGGTGGATGCTTTTCTACGCTAATTGATTTGTCCTAGAGCATTAATTTTCCCCACACTTGAATAACACAAACACACACACAACTCGCCGTGCTCCAAAGGGACCAAGCTAATCAAATAGAACCCACCTCAACAAATAACTCAAGAGATCCAGAGCGATGGTAATTATTTTTTTCTTAGGGTGCTATTAATAGATGTGCTTGAATAAGGTGGCTAGAGCAAACCAAAATGAGTAATTAAGAGACAGCATCCAAAAACATAATTCTACGTTTGTGAGCAAAAGATCTGGTTATTAATGTTAGAGGTTGGTTGATCTGGAGCTCAGGTAGTGCACGAAATTGATATGAGCCTTCTTCTCAATTCGGCCAGCTAACATGAGCTAATGGTGGTACTGGCCACCAATAGTATGAGAATTCATGTCATATTTTCACCACAACCAGCATTTCTCCTCACTATTCAAGTACTAACACTCGGAGACAAAGTGTAATTGCGAGACGTCAAGGACACCTCAAAATAAAAAAACCTTACGTTGGAGGTGAATTTGAGGGTGGATCGAAGATTCCAGTTCGCCGTAGAAGTTTATATCTAGAGGTATAGCAGAAGAAGCTTATCATGCGCTCTCCTGTGTCAGACTATCTCTAGTCAGAGGCGGGATTCTATATTGTGTGTGATGTATAATGGTTTTTTGAATTTATTTAAGTATTTGAAATAAATTATAGCATAAAATATATGATGTACCTATTAGAGATAGACTCTTTAATCGCGAATTCATGGTGGGAAATTTGAGGCAAGATAGCGCGCAACAAATTGTGCAAGTATATCCTGATGCTTTCGCTGTCTCAGGAATCCTACTGGCTTTTTAATTCGACTTTTGTGACTACACGAATGCCATATTACTTATCTCGATATGTGGCCGAAAATGGCAAGCAGTGGTAAGAAAGTATATGTTTCTAGGAGATCACTTACACATTGTTCTCAAATGAAGCTACCATCCAGTGGTATCATCACTCAGATTGTTGTTATAGTCAAATTGTTCGCAGGATGGCACCCCTCGCTCCACCAGCGGAGAAGGACAGTGAGTTTGAGTAGGTCATCTGTGGATCTCTTTGGATTTCTCAAGGAGTACGGATGCCACGTTAATAAGATTTAACTATCCTTTTGCTGTCTTTTCACCACGCCTTACAGTCGCCGAGTGGTCTTAGGGAAGAATGTTAGACATTTAAGCTTGTTATCACATGTCATTCAATCCACATGTAGAGAGTCACTAACATCGAAGAATAATTCACAACGATAGGGAACAAATATTTTAGTAGAGGCTTCTTGCCCGTGTATTTCTCGGCTTGGAAGAGTGCTTTTCGACCATACAAGCAATTACTGAGACTAGTTGGAATAAGCAAGAAAGAAGAGGTTTGTGCATAAAGCATATACCGAACTTGGAAAGACAATGATTTTAGCCTGATTACTAGGATTCCAATAGCTGACAAAATACATTAGCCTCTAAGCTTCTGTGCCACAAAGTTCATGAGAAACGAGAACGTGCTTTTGTCGATATGATACAGTCAGTTTTCAGCTCAATTGTGTAGACGCAAAAGTAAATGAAATGAGTAGAAGATCGAGCTTCACTGGTTGATGTTCATCCACGATGTCCATTCTTCAAGCGTTTAGATGGGGAGCGTGGACTGAACTTAGCTGGATTGAGACCGAGAGATATTATAGAGGCATGAAATGAAATACCGTGGAAAAACAAGGAGCCTATCAGTAAATGTCGCATCATCACTCGAAGCGTCAAGTAACCAAGCAATGACATCTAAGCTAACATTCCTCTTTTTGTGAATCTATGGGGAGGACAATTCCCAAAGCAAGTAATTTCAAACCTCAGAGGAGACCAACCATTGCAATGAAGGAAGTCGTCCAGATAGGAAGTAATGGAAAATGTGTAGAATGGAAAATGCTCCCCACAGTTAGAAAATAATACTATATAAAGTAACCAAGGTTCATATGTCTTGGATGGGATGGCTCCATGAGTAGTGCAAGTCC